>JASDQU010507383.1:47030-60225 GCA_032191745.1 Picea mariana
GTGTGTGTGTGTGTGTGTGTTTGTAGCAGTCATTAAGGTTGTGACTATGTTCTGCTGATAGAGTCTTTACATAGTTCCTCCATAGGGAACTCCTTCAGCATGCAACTTCCAAATTGCATATCCTTCACTATCTGTAGTAGACTCAACCTTGAGTTGGCTTTAGCTAGGTACCAAATATTTCATAAGGAATATAAACATGCATATTTGTCATGCATCCAAATTATGTACCCACACATATTTTGGTTTTGTTAACTTACATCCATGATGTGCTTAACCATATGCATATTCATAATCCTGTCTATAGCTTCCATAGGTATATTTCACATCTAACTGACATCTCTATTTTAAAATCAGCCAACTCATGATTGTTCACAAACAGAGCATCCTTGCTCATCCACTCTNTGTTAACTTACATCCATGATGTACTTAACCATATGCATATTCATAAGCCTTTGTGTAGCTCACATAGTTATATTTCACAACCCAACTACATCTCTATTTTAAAATCAGTCAACACATGATTTTTCACAATCATTCTCATCTGACCCTCAAAGGAAGAATCATGTTCCTCTTATCATGACAATAGAGCATCCTTGCTCATCCACTCTTTCTTCTATTTATACTAATATTTATTGAGGGAATGGAGAACATTCCCCTTAAGCTATCATTCAAAATAGAACTTTCATGGCTCTTCAAAATGGAGTCAACCATGCATCCATGGTATTCACTTAATCTTGGCAAGTGCAATTCATGCCTTACATATCACTCATCAAGGCATCCATATTGTGGCTTTCGTATATATTTATCCTTACATAATGCATGTGCATCACTTGTACATTAAATATATTTCATACCTAATTGGTATTAACATCATTCTTCATGTCAAGAAGTCTCAAAATGCATTAACCCATGCATTCAAACACATACAAACCTAAACAAACATCCATCATGCAAGATCATTTCTTGCACCCCTTTCCATGGCATACATGCACATGGACATATCATACTTCCAGATCCTCCTCCAAGAATAATTATGCCATCCTTATGAAAATCCTCATAGGGACACTCAACACTGATCTTCCCTCTCAGTTGAGAGCTTGCAGTCATTCACAAGGTATCCACCTGGCAGTTTAACAGACACAGTCATAACTATGTTTCCCTATCTATGCGATAACAGCTAGCAAGAAAACACTCTTGACTCAACTTTCATGAAAACATTTCCCACTCATAAATACAATCTGGGAAATTATAACCATGCCCAAGGTGATATAACGACCAATCTAGCTTCCAATTGGTCTTGATCAGCAGACCTTCTGATCAAGAAAATCCTTTTCTAGATTCCCTTCACTAGGCTGCAACTATATCTATATGGCTACCATCCAGCACTGGATGTTAATATGATCCATTGGGCTTCTAGAAGTGCCCCAACACTTCCTTTAACACATTCAGGATCAACATTTAATCAACCATTCTACCTTAATTATAATAAGTTTTTAATGACTAATAACATTTGGACTATTCCCTTAAATCCCGAATGCAATTTTGAGTTATGTTACTTACCAAGTATTCTAGTTTAGAAATCTAGAGTATCTATAGGTCATAATCAGTCTTAACCATTACACCTATAATTCTTCCTTTTTTTCAACAACACTAAGGATGGACGCCACTCTCCTCCTCCCACAAGAATTCTGGCAGATTAGTTTCCTATCCACCAAGCAAGGGAGGTTGTTGTGATTTCTCACTCAATCACTCTATATTTCTTCAACTTCATTTATCAACTTGATTAGAAAACCCTGCCCAACAATTCTTGTACAAAAAAAAAAATTCCTTCTTGGTTCCCTTCGAAACCTAAGAGTTGTGCATGCTCTCCCTTTTCATAGAATGGTCACCAAACTCATTCCTATTATCATGAGGGGTTATACACATATACAAGGTTTAACCCTTCATTAAAGAAGTAATTATTACTTCTACAGATCCCTTCCATCCATTCACATCCAATACTTGTTATTAGTGCTCACCAACATAATCCCACTCCTGTAGGATCAACTATCATTTCCCAAAGAAGTGATAGGCTTCATTTTCCACAGACTAGCAAGATTCAATCTTGTTGGGTAAAATCCCAACTTTATTTTAATCTACATCCTTCTACTCAAGGAATTTATGCATAAATTTTTTGTTTGGTAGTAATATTCTCAACATTCTCATCCTATCCTTGGTAACCCAATCTTATTTCTGTACAACAACACATACGATTACAGAGTGAAGTCAGCTTATTTATTTGGAAACATTAGCAACATACCATGCAAATTTACAAAACATATATCAACAGTAAAAGATTTCATTCCTCTCTTTAGTAGAGGTTTACTAAGCTTCTTAGGAATGGAGTAATATAGGGTGTGTTGGCACAAGGGTAGACCTAGGGTTCAACTCCAAGAGAACACCAACAAGCCCTCACTACTGGCCCTTTCAGCAACACCTATGAAGCAGATGCAGTCTCACCTGAAGTAAATATGGGGGGGTTGCAGGACAGAGATGTCTACAACCAAGGGGACATCAAGTGGATCCAATACAAAATCAATGTAGTGATTATATATCATTTACCAGTTCATATCTACTCTACACAACTATCTATCAAATCTAACATAGTAATGCAATAACAATATACCAAATGAAAAAGAATAGAGTACCAATCACACACAGAACAAAAGATATACGTGGTTCACCCTCTCTCTAGGGATACGTCCATAGAACTGTGCTTTATAATATATTAAGATGAATCATACAGTTCTTGGTTGTGCTCTCAGCTAGCATATCTTCCTTCTTCTTCTCTTTATCTCTCCCCTCCCTGTGCACCCAGCTGCAGGGTTGATCTTTGCACCCAACTGAAGATCTTACAATAGCAGAAGGATCTACACTCAACACTTCTCTCTCACATAATAATCCTCACTCAATCACATGATAACAAGGATAACCACAACATCCATAACACCAACAACAACCCATCCAAGGTCCTTTATACCTCTATGTATACATTACAATAGTTCTTGGACACCTTTAGGCTAAAACCTTAGTGTCAAAACCCTATATACCAAAACCCTAGGTGTCTAAAACCCTAGGTCAACTTGACCCGTGTTTTCAGGGCTTCACCAGCCTGTTTTTACTTCCTTCTAACGCGGTGCTCCAAAGCATCCAATAGTGGCTTTTTCCACTTGTTGAGTTGTCCACAATCCATCTTCATTGTTGATATGTCATCCTCGATATCCTCATCCAACGTCTTGCTTCCTTTTACTTCGTTCCATCTTTTCTTCTCTTTTACTCACTTCAACCTAGTAACAGTCACTGTGTCTTCCATGTAGTTCGTGTTTTTCCTTTTCTTCCTTGATATTCTCTTGCTTCCATAACCAAGGGATAGCAGACCCCCAACACTCACATATGACTCATCCTGAGGCACTTCAGATCTGATCCCTCTACTTTGCTTCGTCTTCAGACTACACAGGGTAGCCTATGCTTTCAGCTCTAGTCCTCCCTTCCTCCCTTGTGCAAACTATGTTTTCTATGTCCGGTACCCAGTTTCAACTGCACCTGGTACCTGGAACTTTTTCCTCATGATTTTATGGGGAGTTGTGAGGTAGCAGGTTTTCATAGTACAAATTCAGATGACTCCCACTCACCAAACCTTCCTTCCATTCTCCATTCAAAGTCTTCAATTGCGCAACTCCTCCTTTTGTAACATAGGCAACCTTGTAACTTCCCAGGATGCTTCATGAACTTACTGTCATATACCAGTACCAGATCACCTTTATTAAATACCTTCTTCTTGATGNTCATGGTAGACCTTCTCTCTTTCTTTTTGGACCTTCTGATGAAATCCTGTGATAAATATGTCTTCCTCCAGTTCGACCAACTGTGCAATCCTCTCTTGAATAGTGCCAGTGTCATCCATATCTATAAAGGTAGCAATTCTTAAGCTTGGTACCAAATATTCCATTGGGGCAACAGCTTCGAGACCATACACCAATTTAAAGGAGGTCTACCATTTGTTGGCACAGGGGCAGACCCAGGATTCAGTTCCAAGAGAACACCAAAAATCCCTCACTACTGGCCCTTTCGGCAACACCTGTGAAGAAGATGCAGTCTCACCCAAAGTAGGTATGGGGGGTTGCAGGACAGAGATGTCTAAAACCAAGGGGATATCAAGTGGATCCAATACAAAATCAATACAATGATTATATATCATTTACCAGTTCAGATATACTCCGCACAACTATCTATCAGATCTAACATAGTAATGCAATAACAGTATACCAAATGACAAAGAACATAGCACCAATCACACACACAATAAATGATATACGTGGTTCACCCTCTCTCTAGGGATACATCCATAGAACTATGCTTTATAATTTATTAAGATGAAGAATACAGTTCTTTTCTGTGCTCTCAGCTAGCAGATCTTCCCTCTTCTTCTCTCTATCTCTCCCCTCCCTACGCACCCTGTTGTAGGGTTGATATTTGCACCCAGTTGAAGATCTTACAATACCATAAGGCTCTACACTCAACACTTCTCTCTCACATAATAATCCTCACTCGATCATATGATAACAAATATAACCACAACATACATAACACCAACAAAAACCCATCCCAGGTCCTTTAGACCTCTATTTATACATTACAATAGTTCTTGGACACCTTTAGGCTAAAACCTAAGTGTGAAAACCCTAAGTGTATAAAACCCTAGGTCAACTTGACCCACATTTTCAGGGCTTCGCCAGCCTATCTTTCCTTCCTTCTTACACAGTTCTCCAAAGCATCCAATAGTGGCTTTTTCCTCTTGTTGAGTTTTCCATGATCCATCTTCCTTCTTGATCTATCATCCTCAATCTCCTCGTCCAACGTCTTTCTTCATTTTGCTTCATTATGTCTTTTCTACTCTTTTACTCACTTTGACCCAGTAACAATCATTGTGTCTTCCATGCAGTTCGTGTTTTTCCTTTTATTCCTTGATCTTCACTTGCTTCCATAACCAAGGGCTAACAGGGTGTTACCCCTTAAAGTCCTCCAAAATTATTTTCATATGACTCATGCATGAGCCCAAGCAGGCCAAGTGTTGTTGTCATGATCTGATACCAATTTGTAACACACCTAACCCCTAAGTGCTCTTTGAAGGTGTGGGGCATCATAATTTTGTTTTCCTTAACTATATCAAATCCTCTATTCAAGGTCTCTCTCACATGTTTCTTGTCCATAGATTTCCAACCACAATATCCATGCTCAAAACCGAGCTCAAAACTGGCAAATATACCTCTCCCAATTTTCTGTGGATCCAACTCAATAATCTTCATCCTGAGTTCTCCCATATCTCAGAGCTTCCAGCATTCCTAAATCTATGGTGGATCCAATGATTGGGCTTGATCCTCGGCTAACTCAGAGGCTAGAGGGGAATTCGACGTTCAGCCTTCAGATTTGAATTCCAAGCCTATCCTCTTCCCTTCATCTACAATAGCATACTACCTCAGGATATGACCAGATGCCAAGACAAAAGGCCCCTAATTCGGTGCTTCGGAGCTTCAAGCTCCCAGTGTTTTCACTTCACCACTCACCAATTCTCCTGAACTCTGAACTCGCAAAGTTATGAAATGACATGACAGGGATCGACGGCCCCTTCTCCCTTTCTAGATCAATGGACCATAGAAACTTTATGCTTCGGTGCTTCAGCGAATTCCCAATTACCCACAACTGCAAACCTCTTAAGTGAAATCCTTCTGAAGTGTCAGATATTTTGACACCTGTCCTTTGAGATCGACGGCTCAGGTGGACTCTGGACTCTGGGCCTTTGGGAGTTCTTGTTCCACTTTTCTCTAAAGTGGCTATCCTTCGAAGTAACATATCACCCACCACGCGTCCCCAAACCATAGAAGGTTGAGATCCTCTCCATTACTCCAAGCTTCGAGTTTTTTCGAAGAACCAAGCTTCAAATCCTCTGGACTGGCTCTCCTCTGGAGTTAATGATATACTAACATGCATCCCAGTTGATGGACGGTTTAGATTTCCTCTAGCTCCATCTGACTTTGGAAGTCTTTAACCTTTTACACCTACTTCCTCTCAGTGTGTTAAACCTCCGAAGTATAGGATCTGGTGCCATGTGTCTCCCAACACCAATGGCTAGGATGGACTCTGGCACTTCGGGACTTCAGTGATTTCACCCACTCCCCACCTGTAAACTCTTGGAGTGTCCAGTCTTTGGACTAAAGGATTTTTCGACACACATCCTTTATAATGGACAATCGCAATATACTCCAGCCTTTGGGGTTTTGATATTACAATACCCATGTCCTCCTGAACTGGTCAACGCCAGGCTAACTACATCGTAGATTCGACAATCGAGATAGCTCTCGAGAATCCTCATATCTACATCCTATATTAACTTCGCAACTTCGGGGGATTCACATCATGTACAATGAATATGCCCAATTCATTGTGCCTGTGAAGTTTGAAGGGCTCGAAGTATTAACATTCGCATTCCTTCTCCAGATCTGACAATCGTGAAGAGCTTCAGCTCCTCCCAAACTATTCTCATCTATTTTTCTTCCAAACAAAAGGATCTTCCCTTTTGAGACTTGAATCTTGCAATCCTTCCTAATCTTAATCAGCTCTAAAATACTTAGGAACTTTTTTTATTTCCCTTGAACTTAACACTTAGAGGAATTATTCTATGCACCCCTTGTGCTCATTCATCAACTCTAGAACTTAAGATGTTCTCGGTCTCTTCCCACCTAACAGAGAGCCTGTGCATACATGCACTAGCTCTCCTAATCTCAATAGACTGCTTCCTCCAGGAGACTCAGAATGACTGGGAGTGTCGACATGCATGCATGAAACTATGCCCAAGGTCAACGAACTCATAGTTCATTTATTTTAACTTGAGCCACCACAAGGCTCAATAATTTACGTGTACAAGCCAAATAATTCCTTACTTTCTTAAATACACAAGCAGGTAGAATTAAAGGGATACAGTATAACCATTAAGAAAACATGCACATCCCTAAAACATTCATAGTATATCCAACTTTAATATACAATTACAGTTCAATTACACAGGATATGAGAATAATTATCTATTACAGGTTGCATCCAACTAACTGAATGTGGGTGTTCTTCTTTCCACCTAACCATAGGCTCAGAGGCATTCATTCTTAGCACTCTGGCCACCCCCGTGCCAAGCCATGATATCAGTAGGGAATTTATGCCAATTCTCACAGATCCTTTCTCTTTCACATCTTCTGGGAGGTTTATCAGATGCTTCCTCAACATCAAGCTCGTGGCCTTCTACTCAGGTCCCGTTCTCTACAAAATATCATATATTTTCTTCTCTGTCATGGCCTCGACAAGGTTTATCAGATGCTCCTTCTTATCAAGCTTGTGGCCTTATACTTGTTCTCTGTTGGAAAGCTTTGTGTGTTCTCCTCTCTGTCTCTTCCCGTGTGTCTTCTTTTGTCTGTCTTCTCCCCCCTTCAGGAAGGTTCTCCACCTATCTTGGTCCTTCTGTCAGAAGGAAACTTAGGTTAGTCTAGGTCTGCAAGACCCTATGGTACTTTGGGCTAACCTTATTCAGGTAAACTATTCTTCCATTCATGGGGTGGTTGATGGTTCAACCACTAGTCCTTTCTTCATTAGTTGATTCCTCCTTGGGAACCGGAGGAGGTTTATTATCCTCATCAAAGGGAAAATTTGGGGTCATTTGACATAATGAACCCTCTCTATAGTTTTCCCATTCTTTCCTCTAGTGATATCATTTCCAATACTTTTAAGGCTTCACCCCCACAGTCAGTTATTGGCAATCTAAACAATAATACATTTAAATTTTTCTCGTGCGATAGCATGGTGATTATGATTAATGATTAATTACAAGTTGGGGGAAAAAGGGGTGTTACAATCCCCTCCCCCTAAAAATGGAACACCATCCTCGATGTTCTTTCTCAGTAACACATGTCAGGCCTTTCTCATTCAGTTGTTTAAGAAATCTTGATCCTCTTTCTTGGTCAAGTCCTTTCCATACCCTTGGCCTTCATCACCTTCCTTCAATAATTTTGGGACAAAAAGAATATTAATCACAATTTTATGGGAAAACATCTTACTGTTGTTCAAAATTCAAGAGTAAAATTTCATAATCTAGCACAACACTTATCTGTGCAGTTTGAGGGTTTGCATCCACATGGTTGTCTTTTTATTCACACACTGTTTTTCCTGAACATACCCATTATATGCATGATCCCAATCAATAGTTTACAATAAACATCATAGTCTCCTCTTCCTTTCGGTCACTCACCCTCCAGGCTGAGGCTCAGGCATCCCCTTCTCTACTATATAGTTCCTTGGGTGATCCATCTTGCCTCTCTAAGGTTTTCTCACACAGGAAGAATTCCATAGACTTCAACGAGCCTTACAGTCAAGGTGTCCCTCATAATTTCTTTGTAGAGGTGTCCCTCTGGCTTGTGTTACCTCAACACAACATATTCCAGGAGATCGTGACTTACCACGGGGTTCTCATGTCTCAATAGTGGCCTCTTTCATGCTTTTCATCTTGACATCCTTCATCTATCCTTTCTGGAAAAATATTTTCTTCTCACCTGTATCACAGGTATATAGAAATTCATGAGACATCATCATAAATTCTAAATTTCATAATTTTATTGCAAATCTGTCACCCATAGATCTTCCAATTTCCTCATTTATTTTCATATATGTTTCACATGGAACTAGATTCACCAATTATGGGACTTTCCTTCGCATACTAGTTTGGATCAGCAGGCAATTTTGGTCTCCCTTATGGGCTTACAACACTGTCATATCCAAAACCCTTTGTTTCCTGCAATTTCAACATTCCTCAGCCAAACAAGCTGCTAGTTCTCATGCACATTATATGTTCATTTCACACTTGCAGTGGTTCACAAACAATTTCGGGGCTATGCACAGTAACAATAAAATGCATTTGCTTCAAAGAAAATACCATTCCTTGTGGTTTGGCTCAATATTTAATTAGTCTTTGTTGGTTTACTAATCTCCTCTACCTTCTGAGTTATTGACCCAGGGTTCATGTCTTTCAGGTTTCCAACAAATCCTCTAAAACTATCACCCCTCCTGGTAAAATAGAAGGCAACACAGTGCACAGAGTGCACTACGTAGTCTCACCCGAGATAGCTTTAAATGGGTGGTTGTAAGACTCAGGTGTTTATATCCTAGGATTGAGTATGAGATAGGGGTTTATTATTACCAGCCCTATACTACAAATCATTATTGCAATCTGATATTACTCACGGGTGTCCATCTATCTTTCATAGTTTATTTCCCGAACAACACAATCATATTCCATAACAATGTATTAACTCATTCATTAAACATAACAATTAATTGTTGAAAGAAAACAAAGATACACATGCATTCATCACATTAAATAGATATTACCGTGGTTCACCCCCTCCTGGTCTACGTCCACAAAGATTTGTCTCTTGGCTCTTTTATTATGGTAGTTCTACATCTCCAGCATTGCGTGCTTGCAATTCTCTTAGTTGGGTAAGATCTATATGAGGCGAAATAGATCACACTAGGCTCCACAACCTGTGATCTAATCCTCATATCTTCCCTCTTTCCTTTTTTCTCAGCTCTACAGCTTACAAAAAACTGTTCATAGAAATATTACACAACGCATAAACTCATAAATAACTATGATAGGGTATTACAAAAGCCAAACTAATAAAAAAAGAGAACCAACCTCTATATGATACTGGTGTATCTATATTTATATATATCGAGCTCTTCATCCATTTACAATGTATTACCAAAACCCTAACCCTACTGACGTTAGGTCTTCCTCCCATGCGTGCGTGTTGTTCTTCCTCTAGCTGTCACTTTCCTTGTGCATGCTTTCTTGCATGCACGCATGTTGTGTTACCTTCCAATTGTTAATTTTTTTTCTGCATGCTTTATTTCCCATGATCATCCTTCTTTCCATGTCATCCTAGTGCCAATAGACCCCCAACACTGACATGTGACTTGTCTCGAGTCACCTAATCCTTCTAAGCTTCTTCGATATCCTTGGTGATCGTATGGAACTTTTCCTTGAGCTCTATTTCTTTTGTCAGTGCCTGCGAGGTCTTCTCCTTGATGGTGTCTACTATCTAAACTGCCACTTCATCGCTCAACAATCCTGCACATTCATCATGGGTATGTGTTATCTGTGTTTTAGCTCCTTCTCCCTGTGTGAGTATTTCTGCTACCTATTCCTATAGTGGCTCTATTTGAGCATGACGCTCATGTTTTTGTGTTTGTGCAGTGATAAGTTCTGCCTGCATCTTCTTCATCTCATGTGTCCCTTTGACTCGTTCTGGGATTGGTATAGTCTTCTACCTCTGTTTGATTTCTTGGATCGCTACATTGATCCTTTCCTCTTCCTTCTCCCAGCGTTGGACCTGTGGATCCTCCTCCAACCTTGTCCAAAGTTTCCCTGCTTTGTTGAACAATTCAGTTGTTGTACTAACCTATTGTCATATCTCCTGCAGCTGAGTTGTTGCTTCCTTCCTCCTTTTCTCCTTCACTACTAGTGGAGAGGTTGGTGTGAGTCGTTCTCCTAGATTCTCGATATCCTTCTGCTATTGACCAATTTTCTGTGCAATCTGGTCAATATTTTCTTCTACTAGGAGATCATTTCCTTGCGAGGTGCTTGGGAGTTTCTCAAAAATTCCTCCCACTCTTCGTTCGAGTTCATTCCTGCATTCTTTTTCCTCCTCAGTTTCGATCTTGGCCTACTAACAAAATTTTTCCAGTACCTCGCTCTTCTTTGTTGCTTGTTGTAGCTTGACTAAGTTTTTATGTGCATGAGGTTGTACCTCGTGGTCGACACTAACCTGCAATTTGTGTAGTGCCCTTGATGGCATCCACATCAAGACCAATTGGATGTGGTCCAAATCCTTCAAGGGTGTATGCCCCATGATTTCATCCATGTACAGCATGATAGTTTTGATGTAAATTGTTGTTTTTGCCTATGGCATGGAGTGGACTGGGTCTCGTTCTTCTACCTCCACTATTTCTTTGGTTTGTATTGTCAGTGGCTCTATGCCTATGTTGTTGCTTATTGTCTGTGCTTCTCCAAATTTCTTGAGGAACTATCACATTTATGTCAGCTCATTCTATATTTTATCCCTGTGGTGTGTTGCATGATCGAAATATTTTGCTAGGCAATCCTGGACCATTTTGGTGATCATTTCCCCATCATCCTTCATGATCGTATAGTCTAGTGATGCTCGTTGTGCCTTTGTTTTCTTGCGTGTGCCTCCTGCCTGCGTGACTGGTCTCTTATTTCCCTCTGGTTCCTATGTGATGGGGTTTGGGACGGTCTCTTATGCTCCCGTGGCCTGTTTCTGTTGTCCATTGGTTGACTGTCTAGTCTCTTTCTTCCCCTTCTGGGTCCCTATCTATTTTGACCCTTTGTATGCCTGAGTCGGCTTGGTTTGGCCTGTCCTTGGTTTCTTGGGCACTAGGATTTCTAGAGGTTGTGTTTTCACCTATTCTGCCTCTCCTTCTGTTGTTTTTTCTAGTACTTCCTGGGTAATGGTTGGGATCCTCCATTCATCATGCCATTCATTGATTACCATGTCGATATCACCCTATGTGATGCAGTAGCCCATCTGTAGCCATTGTTTATATGGATCCTACCTTGGTTGTATCCACATTGTTTGGCATGTGGCCCGGAAGTTGGCGATGTCCAGATATCGCATGATAGCCTATGGTGTTATTCTCCATGATCGGCTGATAGCTTCCTTTATATCCCATAGGTATGCTTCGAATATGATTTTTTTCTCCCTCTTATGCCTGGCCTACAGCCCGGATCTAAGTAATAGGTATCTTTTTCCTGCTGGCTGTGGTCTGGTACAAAAAATTACATACCCTAGTTCTCGCCATCCCATGAAGGATATTAGGGTGATCAGCCACGAGTAATGGAACTCCATGCCTAGGTCCTACGCATCTTTGCAATCTTATTGAAATAAGTTCAATAAATATGATGCCCATCTCATAGAGTTGCCTTCTTCTCACTGAGCTGCAACTGCAATGACTCCTACTGGTACTTCATCTTTGCAGAATTTTCTAAGCAATTTGAAAGGTAATATCTTTGCGCCCAATTGTGTAGTTATGTTGTTGATTCATTTGATCATGATGCCCCTCGTTCCTCTGGCAGTGCCATATTTATTCTTCATTTCTTCTGCCAATGCTTTCTCCTTGGATTTGTTGTCCAGAATCAACGCGGGATCCATACCTCGAGTTGGTAACCCTGTGATTTTTGTGATAAGGTCAACAGTTATGGGGATGGGTTTGTCCAGCCATATGTCCCCTCCATGTGTGACTGCTAACATCTTCTCGATGCATGTTGTCACGTACTAGTCTCTGCCAAAATGTGGTAGCTTCAACAAACCTAAGATTCATGTTCTGTCCAGCCCAGCTGCCCACTGGTGTGGCTAGCTAATCATTTCTCCAAGTTGGTTTATAGCTATGGTCTGCATAAAGACCCTCTGTTCTTGTTCTGGGAACTCAGTTTGATATGATACATCATGGTATGAATATTTGAGCTTCCCGACATGACCCAGTAGCTCTGGTTCTACTTGTACTCCAATTGGTATGTGTGGTAGAACAATTTTTGCTACAAGTTTCTTGTAGAGTGAGATCGCTATCTGAACTCTGTTTTCCTACTGCAGTGGTTGGTTCAAAGTTCCATCAACTTATAATTTCTCCCCCATCAGCTATTATGGCCAAGCCAAGCCATTTGTAGTGGTCGCCTCCACTGGTTGACTTGAGATGGTCGTTTGTGGCTCGTCTGGTTGTACTTTTGCTTCCATATTTTGTGCCTTTTCGTTAACTTCCAGGGATAGTTTGGTACTTTCTGGTTGCACTTCCTATTGGGTTTCCACTTCCTCGTTCAGAGGTGCCTATGTCGCTGCTAGCGTATGCACTTCCATGGTCTCTTCTTGTGGCCGTTGAATCTCTTTCAGTATTAGTGTAGAGTTTACCGATATCCTCTCTGGGGATGGGATTTCGTCGATGTCAACGATCTTCGAATGTTGTTGTTCGTTCTCTTCTAGCAGTCCTCGTGACTAGTTTGAACCCTGGTCAGTCTGGTTGTCTAGCTTGCTTCTACTGGCTTCAT
>JASDQU010507384.1:30156-40699 GCA_032191745.1 Picea mariana
ATGATCGAAGGGCTACTATTCTCTCTCACAGTTAATTCATCAGTCATGAATCAGTTTTGCTAACTGATTCATAACTGATGAATTAACTGTGAGAGAGAATAGTAGCCCTTCGATCATATTCAAGTTTATCTTCACCGTTGGATGAACTTTATTAATCTTGCCTTTAAATTGGGTTTCAGCATTTCAACATTCCTGTGGCCAAGTGTCTCGACACTTCATGTCCCGATCTCCGAAACTTCGATACAGAGATTTTCTGTGCTAGCTCCTTCCTCTATATGACCATGGCCATGAACAAGCGCTTATGCATAAAGTGCTTTTCGTGAATTCGCATTTCGTGAATCTGGAGATGAGGCATCTCGTCTCTCCAAGTCATGATCCCCGAAGCCCCGAAATGGAGCTTATCTGAACTGACTCCTTCCCTTCTCAAGACCACCGGCGGTGACCATAGGTTGTGCCAAAAGGCACTTCATATTTCGCGAGTTTATACAATTCATCGAGTCTGATTGATGGTTGAAATCTCCATAGATCCAATGGTCCAGATCTTATCGCGATCTCACATCTCGTGAGTTTCTACACCATGCTTCGTTGACTCCAAGTCAGTGACTTGTCCTATGATTCAACGGTCCAGATCTGATCTTAATTCAATGGCTCAGATCATATCACGATTTCAACGTTCTTGTGGTAATGTTTCTTGCCTCTCCAAGTTGCGATTCGCGAAACTCCAAAATGGAGTTGGATAAGCGATCTAGATCACACCTTGATTTGACGACTGTGATTAAATCGCGATTTCACATATCGCGATTTCGGTGGTTATGTTTCTTGCCTCTCCAAGTCGCGATTTGTGAAACTCCGAAATGGAGTCGAATCAACGGTGCAGATCACACCTTGATTTGACGGCTGCGATTAAATCGTGATTTCGCATATCGCGATTTCGGTGGTTATGTTTCTTGCCTCTCCAAGTCACGATAGGTGAAGCTTTGAGATGGAGCTGGATCAACGGTCCAGAACAAACCTCGATCTTACGGCTAAGATAGTTTCATGATTTCGCATATTGCGAATTCAGCGTTCTTGTGGTTATGTTTCTTGCCTCTCCAAGTCGCGATTCAAGAAACCCCGAAATGGCGTGGGATCAACAGTCCTGATCAACACTTGATCTAACTGTCATCGGGAATTGTAAATGGGATCCAACGATTAGAAATGTTGCTTCTCCTCCCGAGCTTACTTTGTTCCACTTACTCTGATCTTTCCATCGATGATCTGCCAACAATCCTCTGTACTATCTCTTCTGAGCTTATTCAAATCTTCTCTGCAGCGTCTTCTCATAATGCCCATCTATTACATACTTTCTGTACTCATGCCATCTTCATTGTTGTACTTGCCATCAATGACAAGCAAACAAGCATGCGCTATCTGTTAAATATTTGCCAACATATTTTGGAGACTATAGTTGAACTGCATATATGTAATAGACACTTGTAACAAAAATAAATTAAATTAATAAAAAAATCTATTAAAAGATGAACTACAAGATCTCCAAATCTTAATTAACCAAAATCAATTAATAAAATCAAATATAATTGATATCACTTATTCTAGATATACCAGATTGGACATTATATTTTGAGATGTGGGAATATTTTGCAAATTTGAGGAAATTAGCTTTATAAGATTTAATAAACACTCAATTGTTGGCAAATTTTAATCATCCAATTGAACCATATTTTATAATCACATGTTAATTATTGAATAATACAAATATTCCTCATAATCTTATTTGAAAACAAAGTGAATATGAGGAATTCACATTAAAACTACTATCAATAATTAACCAAGTTGTTGTGATATAATAATGTCCAATGAAAACCAATCCAATCACCTAAATGATACAAATTTTCCATGAATATATAAGAAAATCAAACGAAACAAACCATATCAATGGAGAGATATCAAAGAGAGGAAGATGGTGAAAATGTCAAAAGGAAAAACAAGACATAAAAAATACTAGAAATATAAAACCAAGAACAAATCAAGGTGACATTACCAAAATTAATAAGGGGACCCCATTAGTTTCTTGAAAAATAAAAGGCGGTTGCTGTTTGCCACAACAATTGGTGACACATGGGGACGAAGTAATTATCTCTAGTTAAGATAATATGACTAAGTTTACTAAGGATTGAAATGAAATCTTTCAAAAATTTCTCGCACATGACATCATTCCTAAGGGTCCCACATAAGACAAAATCAAAGAAAAATAAGCTTTAAAGGATAAAAGTACTTGAATGTCTAGTTCTAAAACAATGAATCCAAAAATAGTGAATAATCATTATTTTTGTTTTTTTTTCTACTATTGGCCAATGAAAATAGATAGGAGGCTTTAAGGATTAATATGCACCTATTACCTCTTTTACCCAACATTGCTTCATTTTTAGCAGGCTTGTTTAGTACCCCGATGAAGTTGTCTTGATACCATGTATGCATTGACCCACTATCAGCGAATGCATTCAATGCCTCGATGGGTTTGCACACACTTCCCACACATATGTGCTTTCAACTCTCTTACCACCCTTTTGGTTAACATATTTGAATAATTTCTTTCAACAATTTGGTGAAGATAACGGGGTGGTATGAGAGATATTTTATTTAAAGAAATAGATATGATACTATTTAAGTTTGACCCCACTAGTCTTCTCTTCATCTAACAAAGTAGAGGCTTGCATTGTGGAGGGGTATGGGAGGGATTCAAAGTAAATACTGTAGGAAATTCTTTCCTTTATAAAAGTGAACTTATAATACTTGAAGCATATCTTAATTTTCCCCATAGATAACAATTGATGTATACGAAAAGTGAAAACTACGTATAGATAACCTTTAGATAAATGAAATCATATTTAAAAATATAGAGTAAGGATTTCCCCATTCAAGCCAACTGGCGTAGCTTAGAAATATTTCCCCCCATATAAATTTTGGAAAAGTCACAATCAAATCAAGACTAAGAGTGAAGAGAAGCTAGTCAAATCCAAGCAAATCAAATTCTAACCTAAAAGTGAAATTAAAACACTAATAAAAAAAAACTACAAACTTGGGTAAAATCATGAAGATGGGTGTCTCTTTTGCTTGTTTTATGAGAAAAAAAAACTATATTTTCACAAGTTATTCAACTTCCGGTATACAAAAGTATTTATTTATTTATTTATAATTTCACTTTACAGTAAAAATAAAACTTGTGAAGAATTTTGTTAGGTTTCCATTGACTATTTTCATTTTTTTTTATTGAGATTTGATATGTCAATTTGGCAATTGTTTAACAATATGTTCCTTAAACATGAAAGGAATGATAATGAGTTATTCTCCCCCGAAAAATGTATCTATTATTAAACTTTTGTTTTTGACAAACAAAATATACTGCAACAATCTATAGAGGCTCTATTTTATTATGACTATAATTTTGAATCTAATGGATGAATATTATAATTTCTAGATTTTTTTGAAGTTGACTAAGCTGAAAATGTTGCAGATTTTAAACACACGTTTTCCCCCACCTTGTATCTATCTTAATTTTTACTTGAAAGTAAAATCTAAAAATACCCTTTTGAAAAGAACAGTTTAAGGATTCTGAATAAAATTTTTTCTAAATTTTCCACTGTGTATTTTTAGAGATACAAAGATTTCATTTCACTGAATCATAATGTCACTTGAAAATATTATGCAATGATTTAAAAAAATAAATAAATAAAATTAGATAAAAATAATGAAAATGAAAACAAATTATATCCATTGAAAGTAGATTCAATTTTGCAAATGCTGGTATCAATTTCAAAACTAAATTCTGATTATTTGCAGGAGTCCGCAACCTCCAAAGTGTAGGTAAGCTAGAGGTAATTCTCAGGTTCCTGTAAACAGTCCGATTCGCTGGTTTTCGGCCGAAAGAAAGTTTTTTCGGCCGAAATATGTAATTCTAACGGAAATCGTAAAAAAAAATGGTTTCCTTATCTTTTTGGCCGAAACAATTATTTTTCGCCCGAAAAGTGGGTGAGAGAATTCTGTCGGCCGGAAACAATGAAGAGACACGTCGTTTCGTTTCACTTTGCGCCAAATCTTATAAATATGCTTTCGGTCGAACACATTTAACACAATTCACTCGCTTGTTTCATGGTTTTGTAGAGCACCTAAATAATGTTTCGAATCATCTTTTTCATTTTTTAGAACAAGGTAGTTGATGTTTTGAATGCAAAAAAAAAGTAAATTTTTTTGAAGTTCAAGTTTTTATTGGAATAACAATTTATATATTGAAGGCTAAATGTTGAACATTTTTTTAAGGTGAAGACTTTGTTGAACATTTTTTCAAAGTGAAGGCTTTGTTGAACATAAAATTATTGATATTATTTTTTACTAATTTTTGTGACAATGAAGTTTTTCTGAGACTATTCTGAAATGTTGATTTTTAATTTTTTTTTTACAGATAACTATATTCATTGGAAACAAAAGTTTGCGCAAGAGAAAATTTGATCGCACTCAAGACGAAACTTACCATAACGAATAAATGAAAGAGCGTTATTGGAGAAATAAACAAGAACGTGCAAATATTGAAGAAAGAAATGATGATGATATAAATAGAGATTTTCAACAAGAAGAAGTCCAACCAGGTATGCATGCACATATTGTCTATATTAAAAGTATAGAATTCAAATTTAAATTATTGTTTAATATAATTGATTGTAATTCCAATTTGATGTTTTTCAAAAAACATAAATAGATTTGTCTCATAACGTCGATGAAGACGTTGAAACCGAAATTGAAGCTGAAGTTGAATCACCTATAGGTATGCACATAAATTTAGATAATACAAGATGAACAATTGTATATAGTTTAGTGAATTTATGTTCGGGTTTTGTTTTTTAATATAAAATTTAAATTGAAATATGCAGGAGAATCTATGAACATTGATGATGAAATATTAGAAAATGTTGATACTGACAATTTTGGGAAGAAAGAAGCTAAGCATTATATAAGATATCGAACTAAGAATATGTATAATACTTTTTTCAAAGATGAATCAGTGATAGTACAAGCTCAACTTTTACTCTGTCTAATATAATCAAGAAATTTAAAAGAAGCTACATCATTATTGGGTATTCAAAAGTTGACAAAAGATACAAAGGTGAAACAAAATGTCTTTGACAATATAACTAGTGTATTAAAAGCTTTTGGAAAATCTAGAAAAAAAGATGTCAGTGTTGCACGTAGAGTGATACAAACAACCATTGTTTCATGTAGCAATATAAAATATCGTTTGACATGACACATGGAAAAAGCGATGGGAATGTCAAGAAAAACATTGTAAAAAAATAAAAAATTTCGATTGCAAATAGATGCAAAAGATGAACTTGCTTATTGGACAGTTATTTCTAAAAAACCATACAAAGATAGACTTGTAGAAAATGTTAAATAATTGACCCGTAATTGTTGGTTGATAGAATATCGTTTTTCACCACATATAAGGGATGTGTTGCGACGGAGAATAGGATGAAAAAAATATGAAGAACATCCAAAACATATATTTCCAATGACACAAATAGAATTGTTCAATAAGTTCAAAGAAGAGAACAAAGAAGTTAAAATTTTCATCAATACATTTGTGCAACAAAAACCATGGTTTGTTAGACCCATCATTGTTCGTGACACTTGTTGTTGTCGTTATCATGTGGAATTTGAGTTATATTACGACACTTTTCTTGATTTTGGTAAAACTTTATGGTCAAGTTCACCTCCTCCTTCCACATTTCGTGCTTTTATATCTAAAATTCTATGTGAAAGAGAAGGTGATGAATTATTTTACCAAAAAAAATATGTTGGTGGAAAGAAATGTGATCGTTGTGGAAATATGAGTTTGTTTCACTCAAAGTATCCTATTGATATGAATGATCAATCATTTTCTAATATAACAGTCAATTGGAAGAGATATGAATATATCAACAACACGACTCCACATTCTTCAAATGTTATTTCCAAAAGGATTGATTTGAAAGTAGATAAAATCTGTGTGATAGATTTTTTGAATAAGTTTGAGGAAGAAATTTATAAATGAACCAAGCATTCACATAGAGCTCGATGGCAAGACCTACAATTTTAACGCAAAGTCGCAACCCTCACGGTCCGACCCGCTCTCACCAGGACCTTCTTTCACACAGACCCGAAGAGTCAAAGACCCTTCCAACTCCCCTCGGGAGTTCTCACTACCCACAGTGCCTCTCCCACTCGCGCGATCCTCCACTCCTTCGTGTATCGGAGGATCGGCTCTCGCGACCTTGCGAACTCAACAGTTGAGTACTAGATCCTCGGATCCCCGAGACCCGATGTCTCTGGTCAACGTTAACCTTCCTTCGACGTATTAGGACCTCGCGCTATCGCGACTTCGCGACTCGCGTCACTATACCTTTGGGGTCCCAACTCCCGAGCTCCGAAACTCCGAGATGCCGACAACCCTGCTATCTCGCCTCTCGCTTCCTCGCCACTCGCGAGACCAATCTCTTTGACCTTCAACTCCCGAGACCCGATGTCCCGAGATTACTTGTCACATCACCCGATTATGACCCACACCATGCACGATGTTTCCGGGACGTCGCTTCTTGCGTTCTCGCGACTTCCCTCTACGAGAAGTAGGAGTCTTCCCTTGCGAATTCCCGATACGTCTGACCCACGAGTCGAGTCGTGATCTTCGGAATTCTCTACAACAAATTCAATTCGTCGATTCTCTTCCTCTTGAGCTTCTCCCGGTCCAGACTTTCTTCCGTCTACACTGTAGACTTCACATCCACTTCTCCTCCTTAAGCAATCCCGAATAAGAACGTCTCTCCACGAGACCCGTCCGCCAACCTGTTCGCTTCTCCTTGCAACTTGTTCGCGCACGTTTTCTCCACTGCTCTTCGACCACTTCGAAGGCCTATCTCTCCTGAGCTTTCACCACTTCTGAGCTCCTTCTGGAAACCCCTGGCCCGCACTCCTAGCGACCTTACTTCAACCATGCTAAGTGTTGAAGTCTCCTCGACCTTGCGCACTCCTGCAACAACAGTCTATCAATACTTTGGCTCAGAATCACAAGTCTGAGACCTCGTCCAGCCTACGCACACCTTGCACAACTCTATCTACCCAAAGCAACTACTGGGCGAATGAGAACGAGATTTTAACTGCTAAGCCTCATCAACGCACTCCATGCGGATGAATTCAACTGCACTCTATGCAGGAATCTCCTGGCTCAAACAGAGAAACAATTGAAACTCATTTCCCTCATTCTCTCAGGTTTCGAACCTGATATACAATCACATATGTAGCATATAAAAGATAGGCATAAAAGGAAGCAAGCATGCAACAGCATAATATCAACAACACACAGAGATCAAACACATCCATTTGAATCAAAATCTTTCTTCTATTTATTCAATCTGTACATGGGTGCTCTCCACAAGCTCTCTGTTTTTCTCTCTTCTTGCTCCTATTTCTCAATATGAATGCTAATGCTACAATCATACAATAATACAAAGGAGGGTGCCTATATTCCGTTTTCCCTCGGCAAGTAAAACGGTCTAATCTAGACTTAACTATTTTATCTACCTGCATTAAATCTAATAAATGCCTCAGCTACCTAAGGACGAGAGCTTATCCGCTCAAGGTCCGTTTACAATGTACAAGTGCACTTCTTATGAATTCTTTCATTTAAATGGCGGTGCACAACTTCCTAAAGTATTTCAAAAGTAATATGTACTGGCACTGTCCAGCTGTCTTTCTTTCTCCTCGCGCTGGCTCACTTGATGAGGTGTGGATGCTCCTGCATCATACTCCTCGGCTCAAAAGATTTCATGGGCTCCTGTCCATGAGCTCCTGCACGGTGTGACCATGTTTCTGTATAACGGCCTCTGTCTCCCAGCTAGCATCCTCCACTAGTTGATTCTTCCATTTTACCAGGTATTCAAAATATTGCTTTCTCCTGGTCTTCTTACCTGCTCTCTTATCTAGTATGCACTCCATCTGCGGCTTCTATGCAACTGGTAATTGCTTCTGCCACTGGACCACTGGTTCCTCAATTCTAGTGCCTGCTTCTTCAGCCCTGTAGGGGTATAAATCCGAAATGTTGAAAATCGGAGATATCCCGATGCCCTCTGGCAAGTCAAGCTCATATGCATTCTCCCCGAATTTCTTCAGGACTCTGCATGGCCCGATTTTCTTGATCTTGAGATTGTTGTATGTTCCCCTTGGGAACCTTTCTTTTCTCAAGTGCGCTAGAAACATGTCCCCAACTTCAAACTGAAGGTGCCTCTTTCTCTGATCGGCTCTGCGCTTATACTCCTGATTCGCCTTCTGCAGTCGCTGTTTCACCTGTGTGTAAAGTTCTTGCATTGCCTCAGCGAATTCCTCAGCTCTCACGCTGCTAGTTTCAGCCTGTTCTGACTCCCTGAGCTCAGAAACTCCTCTTGGACGTGTCCCATACAAAATTTGAAATGGGCTCTTGCCTGTACTCTGATTCACCGAATTGTTGTACGCGAACTCCGCCTGTGGTAATATTTGGTCCCAACTGCTATGGTGCTCTGTCACCAGGCTCCTCAATAAGTCTCCCAAACTCCGATTGACCACCTCGGTCTGCCCATCTGTCTGCGAATGGTAAGCATAACTGAATGCCAAGTCAGTTCCCAGCTTCTTCCATAGCATCCTCCAAAAGTGACCTATGAACTTCGTGTCCCGATCCGAGACTATGCTTCTCGGCAATCCATGCAATCGCACAATCTCTTTGAAAAATAAGTTTACGATGTGGGTTGCATCGCTGGTCTTTTGACACGGAATAAAATGTGCCATCTTCGAGAACCTATCTACCACCACAAAGATAGAATCAACGCCTCACCGTGTTCTCGGCAGACCCAACACAAAGTCCATGCTAATGGCCTCCCATGGCCTCTCGGGTATGGGTAATGGCTGATAGAACCTTGTGTTCTTCCTTCGGCCCTTTGCATGTTGACATATACTGTACCTGTCAACAAACTGTTTTACATCAGCGTGCATGCCAGGCCAATAATAATATTCGCTCAGCTTGGCGAATGTCTTGTCATGTCCAAAATGACCTGCTAAGCCTCCACTGTGCTTTTCCTTCATCAAATTCTCTCTCATAGAGCAATCTGGAATGCACAATTGATTGCCTTTGAACAACAATCCATCCTGGATCAGGTAGTCAATCCATGGAGTCCGATCCCTGAGAACTGGATTCTCAGTTGCCTCATACGCTTCGCCAAAGTCTGCGTCACCTGCATACATATCTTTCAGATTCTCAAAACCCAAAGTCTTGACCCTGAATTCCTGCAGCAATAAACTCTTTCTGCTCAAGGCGTCGGCTACTTTGTTAGCAGTCCCCGAAATGTGCTTGATGACAAATGTGAAGTTCTGCATGTATTCTACCCACTTCGCATGCTTTTGATTCAACTTCTCCTGCTGACTTACAAACTGCAATGCATGATTGTCACTGTACAAAACGAACTCCTTGGGTATCAAATAATGCCTCCACTTCTTCAATGCCTGTATGATGGCATAGAATTCTTTGTCGTATGTGGAGTATTTCAATTTTGCATCGTCCAGATTCTCGCTGTAATATGCAATAGGTCTGTCATCCTGACTCAAGACCCCTCCAACAACATACCCACTGGCGTCACATTTCACTTGGAAGGTTTTCTGAAAATCAGGCAACACTAACACTGGTTGCTCAGTTATCTTTCGCTTCAACAAATTGAAGCTCCTTTCAGCCTCTGCTGTCCAATGGAAAACCTTATGCCGCTTCTTCACAGTGTCCATCATTGCGGCACTGATTCCACTAAAATTCCGAATGAATTTTCTGTAGAAGCTTGCCAATCCATGGAAGCTCCTTACCTCAAAAACATTCCTCGACGATGGCCAATTCCTGATTACGTTCACCTTCTCAGGATCCATATTCAGTTCATTTGCCGAGATTACAAAGCCCAAATAAATGAGTTTTGTCTGCATGAAGGAACACTTCTTCAAATTGATCAGCAACTTCTCCTGCTGTAATCGTCTCATCACAGTGGTTAAATGCCTCAAGTGTTCAGCCTTGGTCTTGCTGAAAATTAATATGTCATCCAAGTACACGACCACAAATTTGCCAATGAAATCCCACAGGACTTCATTCATCAGCCGCATAAATGTGCTCGGCACATTTGTCAACCCAAACAACATGAACAACCATTCGTACAAACCCTCATTTGTTTTGAATGTCATCTTCCATTCATATCCCTCTCTCATCCGGATCTGATGATATCCACTCTTGAGATCTATCTTGGAAAAATAATTTGCCCCGCTTAGGCAGTCCATCAAGTCGTCCATCCTCAGCAGTGGAAACCTGTACCTGATGGTGATTTTATTTATCGCCCTGGAGTCTGTACACATCCTCCAGCCTCCATCCTTCTTTGGGCTCAGTACTGTTGGAACAGCACATGGACTCAGACTTTCCCTCACCAGTCCTTTGTCCTGCAGATCCTGTACCTGCCTTTTG
>JASDQU010507384.1:50691-67444 GCA_032191745.1 Picea mariana
ATGATAAAAAAAACTAAGAGGCTTGACTAAAACATTTAACTCCAAAATTCTGGACTCTAAGCCATCGCTTTAAGATAAATCACTTCATACCTGCAAAATAAAACATTTGTTGAATTCAAAATTTAAAAATTTACAACAAAATGTATCTACAAGTTTAAAATAAAATGTACACATGTACCATTTTAGATAAATAAAACAAGTTTTGATTAAAGAAAAATTGAAATACATATTAAAAGAGTTAAAGTCTCATCCTCCAACATACTCCTTTCCACTAAATATAATGTAAACATATTTTCCACCAAATATAATGTAAACATCTATAACAATAAAAAACAATAATAATAAAAAAAACAATAACACATATTAGCATATATATTTTATTAGCAAATATTTTAAAGATATTTAATTAAATATTAAATAAACAATAAGAAATAATAACATACCCAACCAGAGTTCCACATATTTAAGATTATCGCTCTATTTTTATTACATTTTTTTGGCACTTTTTTAAAACCAAAATTACATCACGAAGTTCCAAAACTTCCAAAATAGTTACTCTCCATATTAAGCATACATGATCTAAACAATGTAAAATCTTATCTAAAATCTTACAAATTTTAAAGAGAAAAATTGTGTTCTTGGTAACCAATTTTTGTGTTCAGAGTTAGATAATACCCTGAAAATAAATATAGTTGTGTATGCAGAAAGTTAACAATTCTCCATATTAAGCCATTCTTCCAATAAAATACTTATCTCCTCATGGATAAAGTCTCAGATCCTTCAGGTGAAGTTCTCATGCCAGGTGACCTTATTTACTCGACAATAAATTACTTATCTTCTCAACAATAAAATACTCATCTCCTCTTCTGCAGTGGAATATATGTTCTCATATAATCAAATTCCCTCAAATGCCCTTTCAAAATAAATGACTCATAAATCTCCATTTTAATCCATTCTTCCAAGAAATTACTTAAATCTATGAAAGTTCACAAATATCCATTTTAAAAATCATTCTTCCAGAAAATACTTATCTCCTCTTTCTGTGGTGGAATACATGTTCTTATATAATCTTTCATGTACATGCAGAAAACACAAATATACACATATATTAATTCATTCTTCAAAAAACATTTAAATCTTTCATCTTTCAACATGGGATGTATTCATATTACATAAAATAAAATGCTCTTTGAAATATTCCTTCGTCATGATCTAAACATAAGTGAGATCATGCACGTACATAGCTTATTTGTAAATCTACTTGAATGTTGGTTTTTGTGGTTAGTAAGAAATTAGTTAAGAGTTTGACAATACCCCAAGAAGGAATTCAATTCGTTGTATACAGAAAACACAAATCTCCATACTATGCCATTCTTGGACAAGAAGGCAAGGACTACAATCAAAGAAAATTTAGAAACTTCCCCTTTTCTGATGTGGGTGTGGGATAGAGTCTGTTATCAAATAATCAAATGTTCAATTTCAAAATTCGGTCTTCATCATGATCTAAATATAAATAAGATTGAATGTACCATTTTAGACGACGATAAGATTATATAGGAATTCTATATATTTCAAAATAATTGATCAAAGAGTTGAAAAGTTATATAGACATTAGTTGAGTAACCCTATGAATAGGAAATGATAAACTAAAAAGTTGAGAAAACAAAAATTTGAAAAAAGTAAAAAATATAAGCATATTCAATAAAAATAAGTTTGAACACTTATATATAAGGCCCAACATAAAATCAAATTAAAAATCACTAATGTGCAGTGACCATACATTTAAGAATCATCATGAATAGACACATCCTTCCCAGGTATGGATGCATCCTCCTCAATCCCAATCTCTCGCACTCCCTTCTCCACATTTTATTCAAGCATACTCTCAGGCACTCTCTTCTCCACATTGCCCTATATAACACATTTCAAATTTGTACATTTGAAAATTAAATTTAAATGATTTTAACACATTAAATTGTAGTTTTAAATTTTGAAACATGTAATACCTGTGATGTGACAACTTGAATATCAATAAATTATACCCACCATACTCTAAGATTCAATAAATTATATATTGTTTAAGACATTCTTCTTTTAAATTAATAATTTAAATGACATTGCAATTTTCATATATAACTAAATTTGTTTTCAACATGCAATGATACCTATGAACTCTCACCCTCTTCAAACTCTCCCAATGAGAATTGGGACAAGCCTGCCCAAGTTGTAGGAGATGGAATATGAATCTGTGAACAACACAACTAAGAACTAAATTTAGGATTCAATGTGTTCACATTGATACAAAAACATAAATTTCATGTTGTTGATCTTATTCAAAAGATTGGAGATTGGAAAACTAAAGTGCTCATATGTGGATATTAGAAAACACATACCTGATTCAACCCATCCAAATTTAAACTCGTGGAATCAAGTTCCCTATTTACTGGAGATTCATTTAACATATGTCCAAACTACAATTAATGACAATAACAACTCAATTTTTTGTATAGATACAATGATATTTATCTAGATCTTAGAAGTAAACTATCCTCAAATGCATAAAAAATTTACTAACTATAAAAAATAACATTCCGGTGTTTGGTTCATCATTCGGAATGACCTCCTTCCAACCATTATGAATTTTTTTTTCATACTCTTTAAGATCTTCCACTGACATGGTATCTAACTCTTCATGTTTTATAAACAAAAATGGTTCAAGAATTGGCTTTCTCTCTCTGACGGTTCAAACCAAAATCAACACCATAAAAAATTGATTCCAAATTTTCCTCGATTATATTCTTAGCCTCTTTTCCAACCTCTAATGTAGCTCACAACTCTGAATGTGAGGAAAATGCCCCTGTTGGATGAGATACTAAAAGTCATGGAGGCCTTTGCAATGTCGCATTTTGATATGCCCATTTCCAATCATATGTTCATCCTTTACCAACCCCATAATAACTGGATGACAGGCTAGTATAATCAGAATGCATGTCCATGAAAAATTATGCATAAAAGTGTCTAGCAAAGTAATGAGGAACATCATCATTCCACGAAAACTTCCCATATGCTACCAAAAATCTATTATAAAGATGTCATGCTATCTTGGGGTGCTTAAAATATTGCACCTTCAACATCTTTCGCTTTGGCTCATCTTTGAAATTGAACATATAAATTTCATTTTCTTTTGAAACTCTACTTTTTACTACGTCCCATTTATCAGGGCCCATCACCTCTAACTTTTGTCTCCTCATCAAATCTATAAAACTGTCAGTCGTTGGCCCCATCTTTTGATATGCATCCATAAAGTTTTGCAATGAATGCAAAACAATATCCAAGATTTGTTTACTCTCTCGAGGGAGATCCAAGCTCCTCAAATCATTTTTCAACCTGTTTTTAACACTTGAGCATCGATCGAGGGTCATTGCTTCAGTAATCTCTTCCCAAGGAAGCTGATCACCAACATATGAAGGATAGGTGGACGTAGGCATGTACTATTTTTTTTTTTGATAACGCCTCCTAAATCCACCTTCATCCTCTTCACCAACATTTGAATCTTCATGATACCCACTCTCTCTTTCATTATCTTCCCTCACATTCAACTCATTGTCTACACATACACATTTGAAAGTAATTACAACATTTAACAACAACATAATTTAACGTAAGAAAATTAAAACACACACCCACACACACACATATATATTAAACATAAACATAAATACACGAAAATACAAAATCAAAGAAAATTACCAAACATATTTTTTTGTCCTGATGTATTCCCTACATTTTCTGGTGTTGGAGTATTAATGTGCAACCTATCTAAGAAGGTTGCATCCATAGAACTATTTTGAGCACATTCTCGAGACGATCTATTCAGACTCATTTATTAATATCATCCTCTGATTAGATTTTTATTGGTCACTCGGAGTCTTGGTCGAAGAAGGGGTTCATCTTCTTCCTTCATTGGATAGCCTAGAGCATTTGCGCTGAATGTTTGGAGACTTCGGTCTCAACATCTTGCCTCGATATCTATCATTTAAAAATTCAATAATATGAAAGTTCATAAGTTATAGAAACATTAAATGGAAATATTAAATTTATAACACAAACATTTAAGCATTTATAACAACTTCAAAGCATTGCATACATATATTGAAAAAACTAGAACAACTATATTTTTTACTATGATGTTATATATAATGAACATGAAAATATTTAAATATAAAAAAAATGTGGCATGTAGAAGATCATCTATATCTTTGTAAATAGTAGAAGGTAATTTTTAAGATAATCTATGTGTAACATGTTAAAATTTAAGGGCAAAAAATATAGCTAACTAAAAATAAATAAAAAATAATTTATAAACATTAGTTACTTAAAAACAATCACTGACAAAAACAAACACTAACAAAACATTTACTTAAAACTAAAACAAGAAACAATATTACATGATATGTTGTTGCTATCCTCTTAGATATATGCTCAGAAAAAAATTCAAGTGATCATTGATCAAACCCTCAAGGCAGATCTCATCATGGCACTTGGAACAAATTGCCAAGAAGAAGTTTTAGGGTAAAATATCAATAGACTAACCAACAACATACATAGGTGGCACCAGCAATAGAATATAATGACAACATACACAGGGTGGCATTAGCAAGGAGATGAGGAGGGCGACACCAACAAAAAAATGAGGAGAGAGACACCAGCAAGGAGAACTAGAATCCCCAAACAACAACCAACAAGAGATCCGCGACAAGATGGAAAAGACCCTTAGGGGTCAACAACAACAAGAGGTTGGATAGGTTAGCCCACAATGGCTTAATACACCAAGAAGAACTATCCTAGAGGGGTTGCAACCACTCAATTAAATAATTAAATAATTTAAATAAATAATATTTTATAACATAAAATATTAATTGCTAAATCATAAAAATCAACAAGAAAAAAATAAGTCAAGAGAGGGGATCCAAAGTCAAGGCAACTAACTTTCTTTAGGAAGAAGCAAAGAACAAAACAAAAAACCCACACAACAATTAAGGGGGGCGTAACTCAAGCAAGTGTGGTTTCAAGACAAAGTCAACAATTAAATTCTTCCAAAGTCAAGGCGACTAACTTTATTTAGGTAAAAGAAAAGAACAAAACCAAAAACCCACACAACAATTAAGAGGGGCGTAACTCAAGAAAGGGTGATTTCAAGACAAAGTCAACAATTAAGTTATTCTTTAATGGCAGAATGTCCACATGATTCTCATGATATTTACTTATAATATTTTATCATCCCAGCATATGAGGAAGATCAATAATGTGATCATGCCCTTCTTAACTACTCCTAGGTCTCATGGACCATCCTGAGAGAGAAAAGGGTCACACATTATCTCAACTTGGTACTTAACCAAGAAACAAAATAAGCCAAAAACCAAAAACCCACACTAATCAGAGTTTTCATATTTAAATTTATGTGATGTGTGAAGTAAGTTACATTCATATTTGCAAAGAAAGAATGAATTTTAAGAAAAAATAAAGTATGGAATTCAAATTTAAATGCACAAATACAATCTAAAATATAAATTTTATGCATCAAATATGAGTGAAAATGCAGAAATTTATAAAGGAATTCAATAGAATTTTTTATAGAATGCAACATGTCTGTGAAATGAGCTAAAAGTAAGATTGGGAAATTTGTTTTTTCAGACTCAAACACTATCTAGAAGTGTAAATTGTTTACTTATATTTAGTGATATCAATTCATAAAATGTAAAAGAGAAATTGAAATCAATTTCCAAAGTACAGAAAAACTAAGTAAATGAGTCTACTTGGAATGGAAAATGACAATTTTTAGACTCAAAACAAATATAGAAATGAAATTTTCTACACTAAATTAATTTTTAAAGAAATTGAATGTTGGAAATGCACAAAATTACAAACATAAATCTAAATTGTAATTTTCGGCATGCATTAAATTTAATTTAATCTAGTGTATGAACAAAATTGAGGGTGCTAGATCACTATGCAAAGTTGCCCTATCCCTATACATGGAAAGGGTCGAATTCATCCATGTCCATGCACAAGGACAGGCCCAAATTCGGGCATGTCCCTATGCATGGATAGGGCCAAATTCAACCCTGCCCATGCATAGGGATAGGCCCAAATTCAGGCATGTCGTTGTGCATGGGCAAGGAAACATTTGGCCATGTTCGACCCTATCCATGCATAGGGAAAGACCCGAATTCAGGCATCTCCCTGTGCATGGACAATGTTGAATTCGAGGTTTTTCATCTGCATGGACAAGGACAAATAAGGGCATGTCCCTGTGCATGGACATGGCTGAATTCGACCCTGTTCATGCACAGGGATAGGACCTTATTCGAGCATGTCCTTGTGCATGAACAGAGTCAAAGTCGGCCATGTCCATGCAATGGGACAAGCCTCAATTCTACCATAGAAATAAAATCTTAAAACAAATGAATTATTCCTTAATTCCTTAATCTACACTTTTTCCTACCTTGTTTGAAACTTATTTAAAGGAGTATGAGTATTCTCCTAAATCTACACTTTTTCCTACTTTGTTTGGAACTTATTTAAATGAGCATGATCATTCTCCTAAATATACACTTTTTCCTACCTTGTTGGAACTTATTTAAAGGAGCATGAACATGTTTTCTACTTATATTAAATATAGTCTCAAATTTTCTATGTCTGTAACTCCTACAATTTTCTCATTGCTTTAGCGTATAATACTCACACAAAATGTGTGCCCTCCTTTTAGAGAATGGGTTTCTTAATAATTTTATCATTGTTTTAGCCAATAATACATAATAAATTTATTGTTGAATTTATACAGTTAGAAATAAATTTAATGTACAATTATGCTTAAAGAGGCCATTATAATTCATAACTAACCTTAGGATTTCCAAACTGAATGTATAAGTATTTGATTGAACAGAAACTGCTTGCTGCATTAATTAATTGTGAATCCTAAATGGATTTGGGCATTTTGTATTCAACATTGACAATTAATCCACGAACTTAGAAAGGAGTTTGACAGGGCCAAATATGACCCTGTCCATGTACAGGGACATGGCCGAATACGACCCCGTCCATGTATAGGGACAGACCCGAATTTGGGCATGTCCCTGTACATGGACAAGGACGTATTTGGCCATGTCAAGCTTCTCAAATTTTAAAACAAATTAAAACTAAAAAAAACTACAAAGCAAACTAAACTAATTACCTAGACATAAATTTAATGTTGAATTTATACAGTTAGAAATAAATTTAATGTACAAATTTAATGTTGAATTTATACAGTTAGAAATAAATTTAATGTTCAATTTATATAGTTAGAAATAAAGTTAATGTACAATTATGCTTAAAGAGGCCATTATAATTCATAACTGACCTTGGTATTTCCAAACTGAATGTATAAGTATTCAATTGAACAGGGATTGTTTGCTACATTAATTAATTGTTAAGCCTAAATGGATTTGGGAATTTTGTATTCAACATTGGAAATGAACCCAAAAACTTAGAAAGGAGGTTGATAGAACCGAATACGACCCTGTCCATGTACATGTACAGGCCCGAATTCGGACCTATCCCTGTACATGGACAAGGTTGTATTCGACCCTGTCAACCTTAGGAGGAGGTTGACAAGGCCGAATGCAGCCTTGTCCATGTACAGGGAAATGTAATTCGGGCCTGTCCCTGTACATGGACAAGGTTGTATTCGACCCTGTCAACCTTAGGAGGAGGTTGACAAGGCCGAATGCAGCCTAGTCCATGTACAGGGACATGCCTGAATTTGGGCTTGTCCTTGTACATGGACAAGTCCGTATTCGACCTTATCAACCTCCTCCTAAGGTTGAATAGTTAGGTGCTCATGGGGAAATTACAATAACATAATTTATAACTTTAAAAAAATCATAAATTCTAGAAATGAAGAGTTAGGTGCCCATGGGGAAATTATAATACCAAGAAAATAGATATTGTCATATTGCATTTGGAAAATAGATAATAAATTATAATACCAAGGAAATAGATATTGTCATATTGCATTCGGAAAATAGATAATAAATTATAATACCAAGGAAATAGATATTGTCATATTGCATTCAGAACTGAGATTTATTTTAATAACATAATTTTTATATACTTCGCTGAAGAATGCAAATAGGTATATTATATGTTAGCCAATTATAATAAATTGACATTAAAAAATCAATCAATCAAAATATTTTTAATGATTTTCATATATTCAATTTAATGAAACTAAATCAAGTACTATTATGAGCACACATCAACTTGGTAGACAGATGACCTTATGGCCAAATGATGGTAAAAAATTCTAAGGTTGACCGGGCCGAGTACAACCATGTCCATGTACAGGGACATGCTCGAATTCAGGCATCTCCTTGTACACAGGCAGGGTTGTATTCGACCCTGTCAACCTCCTCCTAAGCAGGGATGATTTTAAGGATGGAAATATATTTTAAAATGTAGAAACCTTGGCAAATCTTACTAATCCTTCATATGCCAAATATAAATGATTGGCGATAGTTTTGTAAAAATATTCAATCTTCTAAGAATTTTATATAGTTTTTATAAAATTTTGGCGATTTTTAAGATAAAATAATTTTATCCTATAGAATTTGTGCGAATCATTTTTAAAATAACGAATCTCGTTTTTGGAAAAACCATGGAAAATTAGCCCATGAGCGAAATTTAGCCCCTAAAATCATCCCTACTCCTAAGGTTGACAAGGACGAATACATCCTTGTCCTTGTACATGGAGAGGGTCGTATTTGGCTCTGTCAACCTCCTCCTAAGGTTGACAGGGCTGAATATAGCCATGTCCATGTACAGGGACAGGCCCGAATTCTGGCATGTCCCTGTACATGGAAAAGGTTATATTTGGTCATGTCAACCTTAGAAGGAGGTTGACAAGGCCGAATACAACCTTGTTCATGTACAGGGACAGACCTGAATTCGGGCTTGTCCCTATACATGGACAGGGCCGTATTCGGCCTTGTCAACCTCCTCCTAAGGTTGACAGGGCTGAATACATACTTTTCCTTGTACAGGGACAGGGACGAATACATACCTGTCCATGTACAGGGATAGGCCCGAATTCGATCATGTCCCTATACATGGACAAGGTCGTATTCGGCCCTGCCAACCTTCTAAAAATGTAAAACAAATTAAAATAATAATAAAAAAAACTGCAAAACAAACTAGACTAATTACCTGGACATAAATTTAATGATGATTTTATACAGTTAGAAATAAATTTAATGTACAGTTATGATTAAAGAGGCCATTACAATTCATAACTAACCTTAGGATTTCCAAAATGACAGTATAAGTATTCAATTGAACAGGGATTGTTTTCTACATTAACTAATTTCTAAGGCTAAATGGATTTGGGAATTTTGTATTCAACATTGGCAATGAACCCACAAACTTAGAAAGGAGGTTGACAGGGCCGAATACAGTTATGTCCATGTATAGGGACATATTCAGCCCTGTCAACCTTCTAAAACAGTAAAAGAAACTAACACTAAAAAACAATGTAAAACAAACAGAAAAACATACATGGACCAGCAACAACCGCCTGTAGCTACAAACTCCAGCACCAACCACCAACGTCCGCCCACAACTACGTCCACCAACAACAATGTCTGCCTACAACTACATCCGCCAGCACCAACATCTGTCTGCTAGCACCAATGTTCGTCCGCCAGCAACAACTATCAACTATCACCTAACAATTATCAACGATCAACTATAAAATATCAACATCTATAGTTCGGGAAAATTATGAGGTGAGCGATGTGTTAGTAATATATAAACGATTTTTTTGTCCGAAAGGCTTGAAAAACAAAAAATTGTTCGGCTAAGATGGTACACGAAATTTGAGGCCTTTGTGCCAATATTGTTTCATTTGACGTCCAATGGTTTGGCCGAAAAATATTTTGGCCGAAAAGATGTGGCTTTCGGTCGAAAGAATTATTAGTTCATCCGAAAGAATGTTAGTAGGAATTTTGGAAACCACATTCTCACAAAAGTGTTACCCAACTTCGTGATTTTAGCCATATGTGTTAAGACATGGGCGTGCATTTTAGTGAAGCCTAGCATGCATTTCTCCACAAGGGCATAAATTACAGTTTAAAATAAAAACATGTATCTCTTAAGTGTGATTGTGCATTTTTTGTTGTGGAGGCTCTAACAAGATTGAATAAGGGTTTTATGAAACAACATAAACCATAATCCTAATTGACTATATCATCATATATCGAGAAAATTTTCATGTACATCTGGCTCAACCTACTCCCTATATCCAATGCAATTTGATTTTCTTTTTACTTTATTGTATGGGCTTCGAAATTCCGATGCATGTCTGTCTCATTCTCAACAAAACTTGGATCTCTCCAGCATCGTTCCTCCGATGAATCTATCACGCCATATCATTGGATCATCGATGGACTATGTGTTGTAAATCATCTCCACGTCGATGCAGGGTGTTGTCCATAAAGTCACAATTTGGATAGAGTCTCCATCAGCTTTCCAACGGTACTTATGTGTATCTATGTCGCAATAATGACCATCATCTTCGCTAAAATGAGGGCTGATTGCCTCGTGATGATTTCTTGGAAAATTCCATATTAATGTGTCACAATACATCCATTGTATGATGGTCATTATAGCGATGATTTTATATGATGAACAATTGTTTCATAAAATCTCTTCACAACTGCCACATGATAAGCTATTACGTTAGAAATCTGACATACATTTAGGGTCATTGAGATTTTGATGAAAGCGGTTCGACAAATAGTCAGAGAGGGAGTTTTTCAGAATCCAAATGGGTGGAAGTTGGATGGGCGTTGTAACAATGTCAAAAAATGAGGCAAATGTACTAGTGTTCCATGCTAGACTTCCACCATCATCTCCAAATCTTACTCCAACAACTCTATCTATTACAAAAACAGGATCATAGAGCAATAAAATAAAACAAATGTGTAAATATAAACATAGAAGATACATAATATAATAGATAAATTTTCAGGTCCTTCCTTTATTATTATCTAGCAAATGAAGTGACACCACCTACAACATACTCGATGTAACTTTCTCTTCTTTCTCTCATGGTATCCTCTCTCATAATAAAATATTCACTCACATACATATCCACAATACAATTCCCTCATAAAAGAGGGTTTCCTTCTAGAGAAAAAAAACCTAACACCCCCCTACCTTCAGGCAATGGGGTCAAAATGTGGTTGAAACAAGACCTATGGATCAGGAAGATAATTAGGATCCACAACCAACAATATCCCACTTGGATACTGATCAAAACAACTCCACTGTTGTTGTACATGTTGGACTATGATACACCTTGGACCTGGCAAATTTCTCATCTTCACCTTCATGCTTGAAGGCCAACTGAAACTTAGCAGGAACTCAGTTTCTCCCTAGTTACTAACTTTGTTAACATTTCTAAAGGATTCCAGCTCGTATGTATCTTTTCCAACTTCAATTTTCCATCTTCCAAAATGGATCATATGAAATGGTACCTGAGCTATATATGCTTAGCATTAGAATGGAAGGATGAGTTCTTTGCAAGATGAACGACACTCTGTTTGTCACAATACAACCTTTTATTCTCCTGCTTCTTTCCCAATTCCTCCATAAACATATGTAACCAAATAATAGCCTCTATAGAAGCAACATACTATGCTTCTATTGTTGAAAGTGCAACAACCATTTGCAGTTTCGATATCCAACTTATTGTTGTTCCACCTACAACAAAATATAATATGTGGTGTTTCTCCTACTATCTTTATCACATGCCATTTCTGAATCAACATATCCTTGTAGAACAATGTTTGAACCTCCAAAACATATAATGCATGAGTAGAAGTACCTCTCAAATACTTGAGAAACCATTTTACTTCCCCCCAGTTGTCTTTACATGTATTGTCCATATACATGCTCACAACTCCTACTGCATGTGCAATATCTGGTCATGTACTGCACACCATAGCATACATCAAGATGCCAATTGTTGATGAATAAGGGACCCTGGACATGTATTATATTTTTTCTTGTGTCTTGGGACACATTTCCTTGGTTAATTTGAAATGGATGGCCAAAGGTGTACTAACTAGTTTTGCATTCTGCATTCTAAAGCTATCCAACACCTTCTCTATGTACTTACCCTGACACAATATCAATTTGTGATTTTTCTTGTCTCTTGCTATTATCATACCAAGGATTTTCTTTGCAACACCCAAATCCTTCATTGCAAATGAATTAGCCAATTTATTTTTGAGCACATTTAGATCATGCATGTTAGACCTTGCAATAACCATGTCATCTACATATAATAGCAAGATAACATAAATTCCATTTTCTAGCATATTAAAATAAACACAGTGATCAAAATGACATATACTATAACCTTGTTCTGTCATAAACTTGTCAAATTTCAAGTACCACTTCCTTGGAGCTTGATTTAGGCCATGCAAGCTTTTCTTCAACATGCATACCAAATTATCATTCCCTTTGACCTCATACCCCCATGGTTGTTGCATATAAATCTCTTCCTCCAAATCCCCAGGGAGAAAAGTTGTTTTTACATATAATTGTTCAATATGAAAATATTATACTGCCACGAGACTTAAAATAGTCCTAATTGAAGTCGTTTTAACAACAGGAGAAAATATTTCATCAAAATCTATACCTTTCTTCTGTGCAAACCCATTTACAACAAGTTTGGCCTTGTACCGTTTTTTGCCTCCATGTTCTTCCTTCAACCTGTAAACTCATTTATTTTGCAATTCTCTTTTTCCTACAAGAAACTAAACCAAGTCCCAATTCTGGTTATTGACCAAGGAATCCATTTCCTCTTTCATGCCTTTCTCCCACTTCTTTTTAGTGTCTACCTGCATTTTCTCTTCATAACTTTCTGGTTCACCAGAGTCAGTCAACAATAAATAAAATATTGAAGGAGAGTATCGTTTAGGAGGTATACTCAACCTATTAGATATTCTAACAACACTTGTAGGAGCAGGGTTGGAATTTCAAATCCCAACAACCTGTCAAATTTGATGGTTTTTGCAACTCGGATTCTCGTTTTGACATATTTAATTAAGAATGTTGACGGTTTGTCGAAATTTTTTAACGTATTTGACACACAAATTGCCCCATGATGGGAAATTTCCCCGTCAAATTCCATCCCTGTGAAAGAGTTTGAGGTACCTTATTCTCCTGTTGATGTACATTTTGATTCTCTGGTACCTTTGGAATTTCATTTTCTTTGATTTCATCAAGAACTATGTATTTTGTGTTTTCCTTTTCCTGTTTCTTTCTCGACAACTGATCTTTGCACATGATCTTTTCATTGAATACCACATCTCTACTCCTAATGATTTTATGATTTTCATAATCCCATAAGCGATAACCAAAATCATTAACACTGTATCCAATAAAGGTACACTTTTTTGCTTTTGCCTCAAGCTTTGTTCTATTATCTTTATCAATATGGACAAATGATTCACAATTGAAAGTCTTCAAAAATTAGTAGTTTACCTTTTCACCTATCCATACCTCCTCTGGACTGTCACCATCTAAGGAGCTTGAAGGCCCTCTGTTTATTAGGTAAACAATAGTATCTACAACATCTTCCCAAAATTGTAAGGGCAACCCAACGTGCCATCTCATACTCCTTGCACATTCCATTATTGTAATGTTCATCTTCTCTAACACACCATTTTCTTGTGGTGTTCCTGGAATTGTCTTCTCTCTACGAATACCATGGTACAAACAATAATCCTAAAAATCCTTGCTGTAGTATTCACCTCCATTGTCTGATCTGAGACACTTCAATCTTTTTCTTGTCTCATTCTCAACCAAATATTTCCATTTATTAAAAGTGTCAAAAACATCATATTTTTGTCGAATGAAATAAACCCAATTTTTTCTAGTTGCATCATCAATAAAAGTAACATAATAATGAGATCCATCAAGAGGTGATACATGAGATGGTCCACATACATCTGTATGCACAAGATCTATCTTTTCACTCTTATTTTCCTTTCCAACCCTAAGAAATATGACTCTCTTATGTTTTCCATAAACATAGTGTTGACAAAAATCCAAACCAACTTGTTTAATTTCTAAAAACAAATTCTTTTTTTGAAGTATATGCATCTCCTTCTCACTCATGTGTCCAAGCCTATGATGCCACAGTGTTGTATCCATTCTTGTAGAATCTAAAGAGATTGAAGAGTCAACATTACTAGTACATAAATACAATGTACCTACCTTCTCTTTGTTTTCCATTACCAATGATCCTTTAGTGACCTTCCACATCTTATCTGTAATTGTAGATATACAACCTTCACTTGCCAATTGTCCTGTTGAAATTAGATTTATTCTTAGATCTGGTCTATGTCTCACATCTTTCTGTAACCATTAATTTTGATTCTTTTTCTTTATTTGTACCTATTCCAACAATTTGACATGGTTCATCATCACCCAAATAAACTTGTCCAAAATCACCTTGAGCATAATCTTGGAAATATTTCCTATGGGGTGTGGCATGAAATGAAGCCCTTGAATCTACTACCCAAGATTCAGTAATATTATCTAAAGAAAGAATCAAAGCATCTTATAAAATATCACTTATTACATTTTCTTCCTAAATTTTCTCATGTTTTCCATCCCTTTCTTTCTTTGGAGCTCTGCAGTCTTTCTTTAGATGTCCTTTCTTCCCACAATTTTAGCATTATATCTTTCTTATTATGGATTTGGATATACCCTTCCTATAATTCCCGTAGTTCCCTAAGATCTTTCCTCTTTCCTTTTGTCTTCCCCTGTTCTCCATGATCAACGCATTACCTGATGTTTCACATGTGCTCTTTCTTTGCATTTCCTCACTAAGGATAACAAAAACAACATCATCAAATTTCAGAGTATTTGAGCTAGAGACACAGTTACTTACAACCATGACCAAGCCATTCCATCTTTCTAGTAATGAGCATAATATTAGAATGTCCCTAACCTCTTCGTCAAATTTCACTCCTACATAACTTAGTTGATTAGTAACTGTATTGAATGCATTTAAATGGTTGGCAACAAACCCACCTTCTGACATCTTCATATTAATAAATCGCTTCATTAGAAATACCTTGTTGGAAGCCGAGGGTTTTTTATATACTTTAGGCAATGCCTCCATCAGATCCTTCGTTGTCTTTTATTTTGAAATATTGAAAGCCACAGAAGCTACTAGGAACACCCATATCGTTCCTAGTGCCTTTCTATCAAGAACCTCCCATTCTTCATCCTTTGTACTCGCATGATGTTTTTCTTTTCCGCCCAACGGTCGGTAAAGATCCTTCTGATATAAATAATCTTACATCTGCATATTTTATAATTCATAGTTTTGGCCATTAAATTTCTCGACCCTAAAATTTCCATCTTCCACCATTTCTCCCACTCAAACCAAGAACCCTATTTTCTCTCTAGTACCAGTTGTTATAAAAACAGGATCATATAGAAATAAAACAAAACAAATGTGGAAATAAAACACATAATATACACAATACAATAGATATACGTGGTTCACCGAGTATGGGTTACGTCCACCAGAGAAATTGTCAGGTCCTTCCTTTATTATTATCCATCAAATGAAGGGATATAACCTACAACATACCTATTGTAACTTCCTCCTCTCTCATAATACAATATTCACTTAGATACATAGCCACAATACAATTCCCTCATAAAAGAGGGTCTCCTTCCAGAGAAAAAAACCCTAAAATAACTTCTATTGTTAGATATGCAACCTTATAATGAACAGTCTATATTGACTACAAAATTACAATATTTTACAAGGAAATCCCCCCCACACTCCCCACCCCCATCTAGTAAAGGGGTAAAAACACGGCTAAAACAAGAACTATGAGTCAAGAAGATAATCAGGCTCCACATCCAACACTATCTTGTTTAGGCATTCCATCAAACACTTTACATAATCCTCCAAGTTTTACACTTGACATACATATCCACAAGCCTTAGCACCACCACGACTCATGAAACTAGTGAAGTCATATGTTTTCAAGTATCTCACCTACCCTCCATAGCCACTATCATCACGAGCATGATTACCACCATAATTGTGACCGCCATGCGAACCACTGCCACTTCCATCAGGTTTTCTCTCTTCCTGCACCACATTGGTTGTGACCTCCTTCCAGGAAGCAATATGCCCCATCCCATCACAGGATAATATACCAATATTTTGGGCTTAGTGCATCATGTTCTATGAACTAGGCGTGCAATATAGGAACAACACATACATCATATCATGCACCTCATTTATGTAGGTTATCCCATGGAACAGGTCATCCAACCCATCCTCAATTTGTGTTTTCTAATGCTTCTTTTCCACAAGTAGTGCCACTATTAAGGAATCAAATAACGTAAAACATAGGAGCTTGGAATCTTTCCTACCAGTGGGTGCACAATTGTCATCACACCACTTCTTGCATGTGTCCCTCCCTCCTCAGAGCCAGTCGTTGCATCCATGGTGTGTGCCCATCTTTTTGAATGGTCGGATGAATGTAATCTCCAGTTGGTGATCATCCTCAAGATCACACAAGTTCAGTGTCATTGTCTCCCTCCACTTGGCCATGTTATATCAGATGTTCATGTCATCCCTTGTTTTTCTTCCCCCCCCCCCCCCCCC
>JASDQU010507385.1:11419-28269 GCA_032191745.1 Picea mariana
TCCCCAAGAATTTTATGAAGACCCAACTATTACTTAAGTGGGTTTTTGTTTAAATTGTTCATTTTTATTCTAGGGTCTTTTCTTAAGGTTAGACTAAATTTTTACCCTAGAAAAGTTTTAGACTTAGGACTTAGATTCTGAACTGGGCGACACTTGGTTAGGGAAGTTGTTTAAGGATTTCTTAAGGCATTAATGTCTTAGGGTCATCTAGGTTCGTTTCTTCCTCAACATCAATGCGACATTCCCTTCAGGACGCACCACGTGCTCCAAGGGTGCCACTCGCCTCGGTTGTTTCTTTTGCACGACGTGCCCTTCAGGATGCACCACATGCTACAAGGGTGCCACTTGCTTCTTGTGTTTCTTTTGCGCGACGTGCCCTTCAGGATGCACCATGTGCTCCAAGAGTGCCACTCGCCAACTTGACTGATTGGTAGACATTTATAACCCCTGGAGTCAACACTCTGCCAGGTGAACTTGTGGGAGACTAAGGGCTCTAAGGAATAAGGCCCCCGCCTTATTGCGTGCCCCTTAGAATCATCGTGAGTGACTATCACAGTCTGCCCTCATGACATCGTGGATCCTCTCGAACTAGGTAATCGTTAACCTACAGTTCGAGCCACGGCGGGAGTGCTAGTAGGTTGTGGCAAGGCTGTTGTCCACCCCTCTCCCTCAACCTCTCTGCAAATCGTGTGTGGCCCGTTTACTCCATATGTGAGTCTGGTCGGCAAGCTATCGTCAGCCTGCATCATCAACAATTGTGTTAGAACATGTCCCCGTCATATCATCAAATCAATGAAATATCACAGTAATAAATCACACCAAATAGCACACTCCCTGACTCAATCTGGAGTCCAAGGGGTTCCACCGATGCCTCTGCATCCTCAAGGTCCAAAACCCTGCACACTCAATAAAACTGAGTCAATAGCACCTGTCTACATCAAAGCAGTAAAACATCATGTCGTCTATCATAATGCATCATACTCAAGTATAAATGTTTTATCATCATAAGATTCCAGATCACTTGCGAGCAAGTGTCCTCAAAGAATAAGTTTTCTCAGTGCACCAGAGCGGGATGTTACACCTCTCACCTCAATTTTTCATTAACAGGTAGATTTTTCACAATGAAAGAGAGCATGAATCAAATTGCTTCTCTTTCCTAGATCATTAGAAGAACTAGCAGTCTCTGTTTGAATATTAATCAGGACTATTTTGTAGTTTTGTGACAACATTCTAAACAAAATTGAACATAGTGGTTCATCAACGATCATCCTTTCATATTGGCTTGTGATCAAACCCTATGTAATAGAGGATCCACCCACACACTAAGTATCTTCTCGCGGGAAGGGTGAAGTGTCAAAGTTTAAATGTTGGAAACAAAAAAAGAGGATAACTCTATGTATCTAGGTGCTACAAATATCCAAATAAATATCAAAATTCAGCAGGCATCCCCTATCAGGATAAAAGCCCACTTATTTCCCCATCCATCAAATGCTAAGGATACACTAAATAAATTGGGAAGGAATGGAAAGGAAAGTTTGACCAAACTAGGGAGCATGCATATATGTTCGTCGAGGATATGGACACTCGTTGGCAGAGAAGCAAGGTCTGTGACGCTGTGGTGATTCCATCAGGGCTATGAACACTCGTAGGAAGTGAAGAAACACCTGTGAGATACATATATATGCACCTGGTGAAAAATATTTATTTATCTCAAACCTGTATCATCCCTATGACAAAGATACCAACCTAATTCGTCGATGCAGTTTAAGGAAGTAAATCTCACCATAATTCATTCTCCATCTACAATAGATAAGATTCACTATATGATATGCAAGAATAGCCACTGATCCCACCACAATGAAATATTTCAAGTAACTATTGTGCATTATTTTCATAATTTCTAGTCTTAAAAGTAATTTTATAATCCTCTACATTTTTTGCTTATCAGATAGGAAGGACTAGCAGATATTCTGGATTTTCCCAGTGTATCTCCATTTGTTGCATGCACATAACAACCTCGCAATTTTATTTCCCTAGAATATCTCCAAGACAAGAAATTGACCCCCCCTCCAATTCTTTTTACTATGACCTTCACTCTCTCTCTCTTTCTTGTAAAAGACTAATCCTAAGTGTTCCTCACACTCTCCTGCCTTATCATTTACAATTCCTCTCTCGATCACTGCTACTTGACGATTCACACTTCAACGAGTTCCATCTTCATGCATTGAAACATAGTGTATCTACCCATGCATCCTTTCTTCTACCTACACATTCGTGCACCAATTATTTCTTCTCTAATACATAATCCACCTCCCTTCGAACTTAGCTTACGCATGAGTGTACCTCTGCTAAACCTCACTACACACATTATTATCATCAGAGAAGTGCACATGAAGAAATTTAAATATTAGTGGTTTCAACGTGATTATCTTCACCTCACACATTCCTTTCACTAGCTAACTTCCTTCCACTCGTGTCGACGCATTGCATATCGGCAATGCTCTCCCCTTTCGCTTCAGTACACTACATATAGATGAGGTTCATACCACCTCATCAGTGCACTTCTTGTTGATAAGTTTCCCTCTCCCATCCTTGATGCATCAGTGGAAGGATGTTGATCCCTCATCATCGCCAAGCGCATCAACGAAGATCTTCTCCCCCTCGAAAACGCTAACCAGGTCAACGTGACCCACCTTCATTCCGAGGCTTATTTCATCCTCCTCCCAAATCAGATATTTCTAACTGCACTCATCAATCAATATCCTTACATTCCCAATGACTAAAACCTACACATCTATCTAGACAGTTGATCAATGATTTCCTATCTCACCTGATCCACTTCATATTGCATTCATAATCAAGTTTGTAGTGTCCCCGGTGGCTTTCTTCGTGCACATGGTACTAGCTTGTTTGCTTTGTGTTTTTTATGTTATGAATAAATATTCATTGTGAAAACATCACTTAACATCATATGGGTTAAACAAAATACCCATTAGTCTTGCGCTAACTCTAAAGTGCACCTCGGAAGAAATTTGGTCCTCCTAGCTCCTACACAGTGATAAGCACTCTGAACTTCAGTTGGTTGTTTTGGCGGATTTATAATTTCATACTATTGATGCATAAATACATGATAAATGAATTATATAAGAGAATATATATCACATATGACATAGGAACTGATGAAATCTAATTTGACTGAAGCATCAGCGAATGCGGGACCCAAAATTTCATTAAAAAATTACCTTCAATGCAATTTTTCAGCGTCCTTCAAAATGAATTTTTCTTCCCGGAAATAGGCCAATTAGATGATTTCCACCATCATGATTCCAATGCAAATTACATAATCAAAGTATGACTCCCAGAAGTGTCGAAGTGAATCACCTAGGATGTCTCGCTCGAACTAGCCTCGTCAGTCGTTACGATGATGAAATGTTTAAATGGTTGTTACACATTATTTTCATCACCCTTATGACCATTAATGATGTAAACCTATCCTTTGTCTTTAGAAGGATTAGTGGCCTAAATTCATAAAGAAAGAAGGGAGAAGAACTTTTCCTGAGAGAAGAAATTGTATTTTCCTTTGTAAAAATCATATTAAGGAAGATCGTCGCAGGCTGCACTATACACAAGGTAAAGCGATTCCTGATCATCACCCTCTGCCCTAAAGCTAGGTTGTGACGTATTCGTAGGCTACACTATACTTAGGGTGCGATGATTTTCGTACGTGGGGAAAATGATCATATTCTCGATGCTTCTAGAAGGATAAGTTTCTATGGTGAGGTGCCCTCCGATCAGTTTGGATCTTACTCACTTTTCTGATTTAGTGGGATCATCCTAACCTCCTCACCTTATCCTTTTCAGCTTATTAAAGGAGAGGAGCTCTCATGGAGAAATTTAGCTTGATTGGGTTTGAGTAATTTTTGTAGCTTGGAGTTTTTGGGCCTATTTTGGCTTTGAGCTTTTCTTTGTCAAGATAGATTGTGAGTAGCTATCAGATATACAGTCTCAAAATCCATGGATTATAACTATGTGGGAAGTAAGGAACTATTGGAAGGAACTTGAAAACATCAAGGCATTTGGTTGTATCTTTCTTCCACATTATTTAATACAAATATACTTTTCTTTCCTATGTGAATGTTATTTGTTCATATTGTATGATTCCTTGATCACGTACATTGTTTCATATCAAATAGACTCTGTTATTCTTGCTTTTGTTGGCTTGTGTTCTCTTGCAGATATTTCTCCATAAGCTTCGTGATGGAGCTTGGATTGCATTGGTGAAGTCGAATCTTCGATATTTAAAAGGTATGTTCTAGATCCATTTCTCATTTGATAATTGAAATTTAAGGAAAGAGTAGTGTATTGTCTTGTTTTGTTCTAGTTTCGTAGTGAAGCTAGGGGGATTGATTTGTGTCTGCACTTAACAATTATCCCGATAACAATGGCACAACCAATTATCTCTCCAGCAGAGAATCTTCACATTATTCACAGTGTAAAAGACGATACTCCAATCCAAATTCATATGAGTAAGTTAAGAAAGGTTCCTCCAACAACGTCATTAATAGGTTTGCAAACTAGTTTCATCACCTCCCACACAAAACCGATTGAGGGGAGATATTTTATGAAAAAATCTTGAAGTGTATTATCATGGAGGTGGATTTCATCGCCAGTGATTTCTTCTTGGGATCATATATACTGTGAAGGGATGTGAAGCGCGTTGCAACACATTTTCCTATCCTTGACAGGAACATACTGTATGTAGGTTCCTACCATCCCATAAGTGCAATGAGGATGAGTAACCACAAATAGTGGAACTCAAAGCCCTAGTCTTGTGTGTCCTTGTAGTCTTCAAGGAATGAGTTTTGTAGGTAAGGGGCCTAGCTCATCTAGCTCCCCTTCACGCATTGCGCTGCAGATGCTACTACTCTTGCAGGTACTTCTTCCTTTCTGCACTTGCACATCAATTTGCAACCAAGCAGTCGTGTTGCAAATTGTGTCACAGGATCATTGATGTTGTTGATCCTGATACCCCTATTACCCCTCTTTGTGACATACTTTGCTATGATCTCATATGAGATGGTTTTCACCTTAGTTTTGTCTTATAGGTATTGTTTTGGCTTCTCCCCATCTATGGGTAGCCTTGTAATTGCTACTATGAGATTGACATTGAAATGCACTGGCCTATACATCCATAAGATGCCTTAGTGCACCCTCTCTAATAGCTACTTTACACATATATTTATGTGTTTACCGCACCCAAAGTGTGGTATGTATAGTAGGTTCATTATGTCGATGTTGTATAGTACCAGGATCCACTACGCAAGCTCCAACAGTGGTGCGCCTAATGAACCTTCTCCTATGCTCTCCAAATATCTTTGTTCTACCAAATTTGGGAACTTTATGGCATCATAAAAATCATGGTTGAAGTATTTGAGGCCATTGACCCCTCCTACCATCTCGTCGTTTGCCTTTACACCTTCGGGGATATTTGAAATTACCACAACTATTTCTACCTATGTGTGTTGTACACCCTATGCACTGCTTTCTGCTCACACCTTCTTTATCGCTTGTGGGTATGATACCCAAACTATTCGCATGTCATGGTTACATGTTCTCTGCTGCTCTTCAGGTTCTAGGCCCTGTTGTGTTGAACCCGTGGCCTATTCTTCTTATTGCGGCCCTTTCCCCCTAGATGTCTCAGATTCCGTCTGTTCGGTGTCCTCTTCTGATTGCTTGGGATCTTGTGCGGGTTCCTGCTCCTCCTCCACATGCATTATCATCTTCTCATACTCTGGTGTGTGTATTTCATCCAGATCCACCACTGTGGGAATCTTGTTTGTTCTGGTTTGTGGCACCTGAGTGATACTTTGTGTGTTTTTTCTGGTTCTTCTCAGTGCTCCAACTCTTGGTGGTGACATGGTGAGTAAATCCGAACTATGGACTTCCAAATTGATAGAGGCTAGCTCAAATATGCACTCTATTTCTGTTCCACTCAGCTGTTTGTTCTTATCCTTAGCAAATAACACAATGCGTTGCTTTCCCCCCTTTTTCCGACTTTATAGAGGGATGGAGAAGTAACAATTGTGTTGCACTGACAGTTATCACTTCTTCACTTTTTGTTTTATTTCCTGTGTGTTGTGCCTTTCTACCTGTTAACTTCTCTCCTACGCATACTGTTTTCCATCCCTAATTTTCTCGCAGTGCACTATTATATTCTAGCAATTCTATTCTATCAAAACCTTCATTGCATGCCGATATGTTTTCATTTTATGGATTTTCTTATTTTTATTTATTTTTCTCATTTTATCTCTCTTAACTTCTACTATAATACACTATGTACATATCGTCTTACTGCATTGTATATCTCTAAGCAATAGGAGGTCGACTGTCCCTATACAGTTTCACTTGACTCCCATTGATCATTCCTCATTCTGTCATGTTGGTGATTGTTGCTACGCATAAACTAGGTACCAATAATTCTAATGGCACCACTGCTTCTTTTCCATACACCAATATGAATGGTGTCTGTCCTGTCAAATTTTTGCATGTAGTCCTGTATTCCCATAATACTGCTGGTATCTTCAAATCGCAATCATCCTTGTTGAGATTGCAGATCTTTGTCAGAGCATTCTTTAGGATCTTATTAAAGGCTTCCATTGTTCCATTTTCTTGAGGGTGATATGGTGTACTCTTTTGATGATAGAATTCAAAATCCTTATTCATAGCCTTGATAGTTTTATTGATGAAGTGAGTGCCTTGGTCACTCATCAAAATCCTTGGGCATCCAAATCTAGTGATCATTTTCTCAAACAGGAAGTGTGTTGTTGTCTCCGTGCTGCAATGTTTTACTGGTGCTACTTTTTCCCATCTCGTTAAGTGCTATGTCGTAGTAATGATATACCTTGCTTCTGACCTCTTTATTGGTGGATTAATTGGTCCCACAAAGTTTATTTCCCATTTTTCAAATACTTTCAAGGCTACTCGTGGTCTTAGGAGCATCTCGTCCCATCTATTAGGTTTACCAACCCTCTGACATACATCACATCTCTGGTAGTAGTCCTTTTCATCTTTGTGAATGGTCGACCACCATAGTCATGCACACAATACCTTCTGTGTGGTAGCTTTTCCTTCATAACGTCCTCCAACTATTCCCTTATGAGCCTCTATTAAAATCCTAGGCCTCTCATGTTCTAGGACACATCTTCTCAGAATGTTATTTGTTCCCATCTTGTATAGGTGTCCTGCAATCAATTGATAGTTTGCAACTCTGACTACCAGATTTTTCTTCTATGCACCATTGAATTCTTGTGGTCCAATCCCTGTACTCAAGTATTCAATGATGTCAGCAAAATATTCATCAGCTACTTGGACTGAAAATAACCGTGCATCAAAGAAGTTGTCCTCTAAATTTTTAGGTTCCTCTCCATTGGTGATCTTCAATGGGTGGTCAGGTCCTACATTCAACTTCCCTGATTTGACTGTCACTTCGAAGTCAAATTCATGAAACAACAGTAACCATCTACAGATTCTCCCCACCAACACTGGCTTGTTGACTAGGTATTTGAGGGAAGAATGATCTGTGAACATTTTAAAGTGTTTCCCAAGTAGATAGTGTTTGAAATTTTGTAGTGCATATACCATTGCTAGGCCTTCTCTTTCTGTAGTATTGTAGTTCTACTATGACTATGACATTTTTCTGCTTGCAAATTCTATAGGATGGTCTAACTCTCCTACTCTTGGCTACACCAGAATAGCTCCAAGTGCTATGGTTGATGCATCTACATGCACATGAAATGTATTTTCCCAATCTGGAAATACCAGAATATGTGTCGTTATGATCTTCTCTTTCAAGGTGTCCAACTCTTGTTGAAAATCCTCATTCCACTGGAATTTAGTATCTTTCTTCAGCAGTTTCTCCATCAGAACAATGATCTGTGCATATCTTTTTATGAATTTCCTGTAGTATCCTGTGTGGCCCAATGTTTCTCTCAAGTGGCATACTGATTTCGGTGGTGGTAAATTAACAATCACTGCAATATTGGAAATATCTACTAGCAATCCTTGTTTGCACACTATGTGTCCCAATAGTTATTCTAAAAGGTGTCCCAAATATGGACTTCTTGATATTTAATGATATCTGAAACTATCTGCATCTTTCCAACATTAGCCTTAACACCACTACATGGTCCTTCAATAGACTGTATACTTTCCAATCATCCAAATATAGTTTTAAAAATTCATGGATGAATTATTTGAAAGCAGCTATGACTACCCTTGAGAATATAGCTGGTGCATTCTTCAACCCATAAGGCATGACTGTGTACTAGTAGGATCCCCAATCTGTGGAAAAAGTGGTCTTGTACCTTTCTTCAGGAACTATCTTGATCTGATGGCAACCTAAGAATCCATCTATGAATGAGCATGCTTCATGGCCTCCCATGTTCTCTAATACCTCATCTATGAAAGGGGTGGGAAAAGGGTCATCTAGGAAAGCATCATTCAATTTCCTAAGATCTACACAAATCTGTATCCCTCCTTTTTTATTTTCATGGACTACCATAGGGCTTATCCATTCGATCTCCTCCAATGGTTCTATTGGCACAGGGGCAGACCCAGGGTTCAACTCTTATAGTGCACCCACAAACCCTAACTACTGGCCCTTTCGGAAACACCTGTGAAGTAGATGCAATCTCACCCAAAGTAGCAATAGGGGGTTGTAGGACATGGGTGTCTACAACCAGAGGAAATGCAAAATGAATCTAGAACGCAACATAATACAATCCTAGATATTATTAACAACGTTATACTTAGCTTCGTGAAGTTATCTATATCTCTTATTTATAAAAAAAAAACGCAATAACATTATATCAGATAGCAAATAACATAGCATCAACCACAAAGAACAACAAGATATATGTGGTTCACCCTCTCCCTAGGGCTACATCTAAAGAACTGTGTTTCTTGATTTATTAGATGAAAACATAAAGTTCTATCTAAGCACTTAGCTACATATATCTTTCTCTCTCTCCCCTCCCTGCACACCCAACTGGAGGGTTGATCTTTGCACATAGCTGAAGATCCAGAATATAGAATTCTCTTACAAAAAAACACTTTCCTCTCAATATTGCTTTCTTCAACAATAGTAGTAACAACAACGAACAATGACCAACCATGAAAAACCCTCTCGACTCTTCTAGACCTTTATTTATACATTACATGACTCTTGAACAACCTTAGACCGAAGTCTAGGTGTCAAAACCCTAGGTGCCAAAACCCTAGATCCACTTGACCCACATTTTAAGGGCTTCACCAACCTATTCCTCCTTTTCCGCGAGGTTCTCCAAAGCACCCATCGGTGTCTTCCTCCGCTTGTTGGGATATCCATGGTCCCTATTCTTTTCTTCTTTATCTTCCTAGATATTCTCTCCCAATGAATAGCTTTTCCTTTACTTCGTTCCTCCTTTTCTTCTTCTTTGTCCACTTCAACCCTTCGTTGGTTTGTGTGCTTCCCATGTAGTTCATGCTTCATATTTCCTCTTCTTTAATCTTTGATTTCTTCATTAATACCTAACCAAGGTCCAATAGGCCCCCAACACTCACATGTGACTCATCCTGAGTCATTGCAATATTGAGCCTTCTACATCACTTCGACTGCAGACTGCATGAAGCAGCCTATGCTTTATGCTATGTCCCTCCCCCTATTGTGCAGACTATATTTTCTATGTCTGGTACCTAGTTTCAACTGCACTTGGTACCTAGACCCTTCCTTCTTTCCTTTTACTGAGAGTTGTGAGGCAGTTGGTTGTCACAATACATCTTCAACCAGTTTCCATTGACTAAACCATCCTTCCAATCTCCATTAAGAGTCTTCAACTGTGCAGCTCCTCCTTCAATAACATAGGCAACTTCAAATGGTTTGATCTAATGTGTCCTGGACTTCCCTGGATGCTTCATGAACTTGTTGCCATATAACAGTACCAAATCTCCTTGCTTAAATGATTTCTTCTTGATATGTTTGTCACGGTAAGCCTTGTCTCGCTCTTTTTGTACCTGCTGATGAAATCTCACAATAAACCTGTCTTCCTCCAGTTCCATCAATTGTGTGATCTTGTCTTGGACAATGCATGTGTCATCCATACCTGTAAATGATGCAATTCTTAAACTAGGAACCAAATATTCCATAGGTACCACTGCTTCCAAGCCATATACCAACTTTAAGGGAGTCTGTGTAGTTAAATTTTTTCAAGCAGTTCTATAAGCCCATAATACTGTTGGAATTCTTAAATCCAAATCATCTATGTTAACACTGAAAATATTAGTCAGTGTTGTCTCCAAAATCTTATTGAAAGCTTCAACTGTTCCATTCGCCTATGGGTGGTATGGAGTGCTCTTCTGGTGGTGAAATTCGAATTCCCGAGTCGAGGCTTCAATAGTTTTGTTGATGAAGTGTGTGCCTTAATCACTCATGAAGATCTTCGGGCATCCAAATTTGGTTATAATATCCTCAAATATGAACTACACAGCTGTGGCTGCACTACAATCCTTAACTTCTCTTGCTTCTACCCATCTAGTCAAATAATTTGTAGCAATGATAATGTATCGAGCTCCTGTGTGCTTTCCTGGTGGGTTAATAGGTCCCATAGAGTCAATGACCCATTTCTGAAATACTTGTAATGTTAATTGTGGTGCCAAAGGCATCTCGTCCCTTCTAGAAGACTTCCCTACTCTTTGACATACATCACACGCTCTGTAGTAGTCCTTAGCATCCTTGTGTAAAGTAGGCCACCAGAGGACATCTCTGAGAATATTTTGTGTTGTTTCTTTCCTTGCATAATGTCCTCATGTGATACCTTCATGTTCTTCTGCAAGAATCAATGGTATTTTTGCCTCCATAACACATATCCTCAAGATCTCATTAGGTCCCATCTTATATAACTATCCATATATAAGTTGAAAGCCAACAGCGTGAACTACCAACTGTTTCTTCTGAATAACTGTATATTTTTGAGGTGCCATTCCTGTGGAAAGGAACTGAACTATCTCAGTGAAGTGATCATCGACTTTTTTGATGGCCAACAGATGTGCATCTAGTAGTGCATCCTCTAAACTGGTAGGTTCCTCACCATGTTCTAACCTGGATAAGTGATCAGGTCCTTTCTTCATTCTTCCTAGATTGACCAAAATTTCAAAATAATACTCCTGGAATAGTAGTAGCCATATGCATATTATCCCCCCCAACACTGGATTGTTGACTAAGTAATTCAATGCAAAATTATCAGTGAACATATTAAAATGTCCTCCCAACAAATAGTGTCTAAATTTCTGCAGTGCATATACCATAGCCAAGCCTTCTCTTTCAGTTGTAGTATAGTTCCTTTCAACTGTAGAAAGCTTCCTGCTAGAAAATGCTATAGGGTGGTCAATGTCTCCTGCTCCTGGTTGTGCTAAGATTGCTCCTAACGCAATGGACGAAGCATCAACATGAACATTGAACTTCTTACTCCAATATCGAAAGACCAAGATAGGCGTAGTGACCATTTTGTGCTTGAGTGTGTCGAAGCTCTGGTGGCATTCTTATGTACATTGGAAATTACTATCCTTATTTAATATCTTCTCCATAGTTTTTGTTATCTGTGCATAACCCTTAATAAACTTTATGTAGTACCCAGTGTGTCCCAATGCAGTGCACAACTATCTAACCAAAGTAGGGGTAGGTAGATCCACAGTGATAGCAATCTTGGAAGGATCTACCAACAACCCCTGCTTACACACAATATGCCCTAGCAGCACTCCAAAAGGTGAAAAGAAAATACACCTTTTTAGATTCAGGGCAATCTGACATTGCCTGCACTTATCTAAAATTAATCTCAAGAATTCAATATGATCCTTCATTAGGCTAAAAATAGTCCAATCATCAAAGTATGCTTCCAAGAACTTGTGTAAAAAGTCCTTAAATGCTTCGATCACCACCCTAGAAAATATGGTTGGTGAATTCTTCAAGCCAAAAGGCATAACAGTGTACTGAAAATAACCCCATTCTGTTGCAAATGTGGTCTTATGTTGGTCTTCCTTAGCAATCATGATCTGGTGATAACCTGAAAATCCGTATGTGAATGAGTAGAGATCTTGTCCTCCCACATTATCTAGAACTTCATCAGTAAAAGGTGTAGGAAATGGATCATGTAGGCATGCATCATTCAGTTTCCTTAGATGTACAAAAATTTTGATTTCTCCTGACTTCTTATCTTGGACCACCATGGGGATGATCCATTCATATTATTCAACTGGTTCTATGATTCATGCTTCCAACATTCCATATAATTCAATTTTAACCTTCTGTTTGTACTAGGGATTCAGTCTGTAAGGTCTTTGTTTGATAGGTCTTGCATCTGCTCTCAAGGGATATTCATTTCTCCCATGCACCCTTTAATTCCCTTCATGTCTATGAAATTGGTTGGGAACAACTCCTGATATTCATGTAATAGTTCTGTAATCTTACTAATCATCCCAATAGTCTCCAACATTAGCTAACTTATGTGTTTTCTCTGTTCCAATATTAAGCTTATTAATCTTAATGGGCTTCCCAACAAAAGGTAATTCAATCCTAGGACCTTCTATGTCTCTTTGTCCTTCAATTTCTAAAATGTTTACATCCCTCGGGTCATCATCCTCATCGACATTAATATTATAGAAATCATGTAACTGCTGAAGAGGTGCATCCATTCATATTTTTCTTGGTCAAGAGGGGGGTTAGGTGCCTCCTCAAAGACCTCCTGTATTATAATTTGTAAGGCCTGATCTACTGTGGGGTATTGACTTTCAAATAAGAAGGTAGCTATAAAGTTTTGAGTTATACTATACCAATCTATAGTGACAAAGCATAGTTCTACTTTAAGATGCCAGTTGATAGGTGTAGTATCCAATGTGTTAATGAACTTATGTACCCATTGTTATTTAGGAATATTTCTCTAGGCCTCCTCACAACTATGTGGTCCTTAGGACAAATATGACCTGTGTATCGAACTTCATATCCTTCAACTTGGTCTAAGAAGCGCACTATCAATAAGGTGAGACATTGTACCCACTCTAAGATGTTTTTATTGTGTGTTCCCCACCATCTAGCTAGTGTTTCTTTAAATGCTTCATCTAGTGCCAACATCCTCTATTGTACTGGTACACTTTTCTCATATTCATTTAGAAATGTCCCTAAATGATTTAGACCATCAAATGTAGGGAGATTACTTACTTCTATGCCAATCCAGTGAACCGCTCTGGTCAATCTAGTGCATCTCCGTGTAGAGACTTCGTACATTATGTTCTACCAGTTTTCCAATGCTTCCTCTGAATCTGATGAACATGCACTTTGAATTCGCCAACTTAGATTTCCATCTATTGTGGGATTAATATAATATTTTTGTCTTGCTGTCAATTTGTTGATGTTTTCTTGCTCGTAGGCTCAGTCTTCTTCTCTTATCGGTTTTGTGTATTTGTGACCTTCATTCGGGTCAAGAGGTTCAATGACCTTAAGGACATTACCTTCAAATGTCATTCTTCTCTTTTTTAGGTCAATAAAAGTTGAATTGTTGAAATCACAATCAATTCCTAACAGTGCAGGATAGGGATAGCTATTGTCAACAATCTCAATCACTTCAAAGTCTGAAAATTTCCTTACCTCATCGATGTCTATAGGGACATACTCTATTATTCCAAAGGGGCTCACCACCTACTGATTATCCATCTTGAGCCTAATAGGAGAGTAAATCAATTGAGGTTTTCCCATCAGTGCCCAAGTCTCCTTCATCATAACATTTACTTCTGATCCCAAGTTGAGGACCACATAGTCCGCGTCGTAGTCTCCAATCTGAGCACTAAGGTGTAATTCCTTGTTTGTCCTTATTTTCCTAGATACTTGATTCACATATCTACTTAGTAGAGGATTTATTCTTCCAATTTCATACCGTCTTACCAGGTTTTGTAGCTCCTGCATAGCTTTTTCATCTTTAATCAAATTGATACATGTATATAAGAAGTCCATGAGATTTCTTACTTTTTTTCCTTGTCTAGCTAGAGTAGACTGATCAAATGCTGGTGGAATTTCACATTCATTTACTTCTAGTTGTGCCCTAGATGAAGAAGCTTGTTATCCTACAAATTATTTCCTTGCTTCTTCAAAAATATGCCTCTCTCTCCTTGGATCAAACAACCATTCCTTCTCTACAGCTCTTATGATCCCTGATCCTTCTATAGTATTTCCTAGAGTCACCCTATATTATCCTATAATAGTTCCTCCTCTAGTAATAACAACGACTATGGGGTTGTCATCGCGAGGTTCTGCTGATATTAATTGGACTTGTAGGGTTTCCTCCTCGTCTCTCCTGAAGTTTAGAAAACAACACTAGACACTCTTCGATGACATGATCAAATGAGTTACAGTAGTTTCAAGTAGTACAAGGGTTCTGAAAATTCCTTGCCAAATGTCCCGGCTGTGCACATTTATACCAAATAATCTAACCTCTACCTCGACCCATAATTCCTCCTCGACCTCTTCCTCTGAATCCACCACAAGGATTGAAGCTTCCTCTTCCTAGGAGTTGAACTGCACATTATTTCATTCTTTTTGTGCTTCTCCTTGAATTATATATGTATCCCTTAATCTTTCATGCATGAGATCATAAGCCCTACAATCCTTCTCATCATGCCCCACATATTTATAGAATGTGCAGTAAAGATTGGTGGGTGTCTGGACATATTTTTGCATGTAATAACATTCACTAGGGTGATGTCTAGTTCTACATACCTCGCACCAGAGTACAATAGCCTGATTCAAAGGATTAGGTCCACCAAAATCCAAGTACTCATTAAATAGGGGACAATCCTCTTTGTCATGTCCCTCTGATTTACATCTGATACACCAGATACATTCTCTTTTATATTTTCCTTTATCTTTATTCATATCTTCCACCTATAAGGATAAGCTACTTAACTGATTTAAAATATGACTCATACCTAGACTGGATTCTCCTATAGGGGCTTCTTCTAGTTTCATGGAAATCTCTAGAGCTTCAGCTTGTGAAGTGACCTTCTATTGCATCAGAGGAACCCTAATGTGTGGCAGGAGAGAAACAATGAACCATTCTTTATTTTGTTCATCTCGAATCTAAAAACTTAAATGGCCTATCAAGGTCTTAAACCTCTGATCAAATTCCCAAATAGGTTCAATGACCTTCTGCTTGATCTCCTTCAATTTTGTAATACACTGTGACTCCGACTTAGGCTTCTTGAATTCTTCACTCAACACAGTCTTAATGTAATTCAGTGGTTTAGGTTGTCCGGGTCCTGAAGAAAAATTCATATAACAGCTCAGTGCATGATCCCTCAAGGTAGTACTAAACTGAGCTCTCTTAACAGCTTCACTGGTAAATTGCTTAATGCTTCATACAGATTCGCATAAGAACCAGTGATGATCAGGATTCTTAGATCCGTCTCCTATGAAGATGGGTAACCTCATTTCACCTACCATAGATCTTCCTTGGTTTCTCGACTGAGTATGTAATAAAATTCTTGTAACAGTACTCTGATTGCTCTGACTACTCTGGTTACTTAATGTTGCTAACACAATAGGAGGAATAATAATACTTACTTCGATAGTAGGCACATTTCCTAAAGTTTCTACTTCTTCCAGATGAAGTTATTCAGTCCCTACTTCCTCTTCTCTTGCAGAATCTAAATATTCTTCGTCTATTAGTTCTACTTCTTCTCCACTGTAGAATCCCTTGTCTCCGTAATTCTGCTTAAATAGGTTCGCAAGAGGGACCTCTATGAATGATCTCCCATTGTGCGTATGTCCAGCCTCTGTGTCATCGTTGTTGTCTAAATTCTTGAACATTAGCTTTAAAATCCAACTGATTACTGTATCTTCAAGATATTCTTCTCATGCAGTAGCATCTTAATCCTCATCTTTAAAAAGTGTAGAAAATTTCCTCTAGGTCCCTTAAAGAAATACCTCTCTGCTTGACTATACGATTCTACTCTGTCAATAGAAAACTCAATAATGTACCCTCCAATAGTGCTATCAAACTAGAGATCAACTGCACTAGACACAGCGTTATCAACTCTCTTGACTTTCTTGGTCAACAATGTTGTCCAAACCACAAGTGGTCTAGATCTGATCTCAAACTGAGTGTCTGCTAATCTAGATAACCACTCGTATAACTCCTTATGAACTCCTCCAAATAAAATATCGTGTATGTCAGTAAAGATGTACCTTCCCAACCAATATTTTGTATTAATTCTAGTGTTGGCACTAGGCCGAAGTGGAAAGAAGGATGATCATGGGAAAAAAACGTGCAGAAATAGAAGTAACAGCTGGAAGGTAACACAACACACACGCATGCAAGAAAGTGTGCACAAGGAAAACGAAATCTGGAGGAAGAACAAAACACATGCATGGGAGGAAGACCTAACGTTGGTAGGGTTAGGGTTTTGGTAATACATTGTAAATGGATGAAGAGCCTGATATATATAAATAGAGATACACAGGTATCATATAGAGGTTGATTTGCTTTTGTATATTGGCATGTTTTCAGACAGAGGTTGAGTATGCATGTTTGTCATTGATGGTAATGTCACTGATGGCGAAGATAAGAATGATCAGTAGCGCAGTGAGAATGGCATGGAAATGGAAAGATCAACAATGATCGTTGGATCCCATTCAGAATTCTCAATGAACGTCAAATTTGAATTCAGATAGGAGGAGCGTACAGTAGAAGAGAATAGATCTCAGGAATCATATCTAAGCCCGAAGACTGGTCGTCGTTGGATCCATAAGAAGGAGCACAGTCTTTACGTGC
>JASDQU010507386.1:5792-28561 GCA_032191745.1 Picea mariana
TTCGGTGACCTTCCTTTTGGTTCATGTGGATAACTACACTAGCCAAGACTTTTCATGTTTTCTTCTTGTTAAACACAAACTTTCCACCACCCTAGGATCTACATAACTATGGATAGCCCCTGAATCAATTAAAATAATGAGTGGTTAGTTGTTAATCATACCTTCGACTTCAATCATGTGCGATTGAAATTCCGCTTGCTTGTTGTCCAAGGCTGCGTAGATCCTTGGCATTCTTCTGCCCATATCCTCCACTCTTTCATCTTGCTAAACAATATGTACAGTTCTCGCTTTATCTTTTCTGTGGGGGCAGTCTCTATATCTATGATTCCCTTTATATCCCCAACACTCCATAGGTGGCGGTCTTGGAATCTGCTCACTCCCTTCAACTTTCCTAGGTTCTCTAAAAGATCACTGTCCCCAAGGACTGTTCCTGAAAAAGGGATGCTTGTTTCCCTTCTACCTATGTTCCTTCTTAAATCTCTTTTGGTCATCCCAAGCCTTCCGAAGGATACGCCTTTCTCTTTGTTGTTCATACAAGCATTTCGCCCTTCTTATTGTTTCTTCCATAGTCTTAGGATCATCACACTAAATCTTATCAATGATAGAAGGTGGTAGTCCACTCAGATACCTTTGAATCTTGACAGTCCCATCTTTGATGAATGGAACATACTTCAGAAGTTCCAAGAAACTTCGTTCATACTCATCAATGGTCATGCTGCCTAGCTTGAGTTTGAAGAACTCCTTCATCTTTCTATCATAATATCTTTTGGTTAGGTATTTCTTCTCGAAATATCTCTTAAATTCCTTCCAAGTGATATCTTTCTCTCTGATGTGTTGTACTTGCACAAACTGATCCCACCACATGGATTCTTTTCCTTTTAGCTAGTACATCACAATTCTTCCTTCTCCATGAGCGAAATAGTTCTACAGTTGGAAATATTTCCTCATGCCAAGAAACCATGTCTCGACATCTTCCTCCTTCTTATGTTCTCCATCAAACGTTGGAGGCTTGATCTTTTTCATCTCCCCTTTCAGTTCATCCTTTCCAAATTTTCGGTGTTTTCTGGTAGGGGACGGGCTTGAACTACTATGTGTTTCCTTGCCAGAATGCTTTGGGGAGAGACGGTAATGTCTGCTACCACTCCTCGATATTCTTGTCCTCTCAGGGGTTCTGACACTTCTTGATCTGCTTGTGTCACTTTCTTTTTCAAATTTCTTTTCTATTCTTTCCAAGCTCTTCAACATTTTTAAGTTGAATTCACCCTGCCGATCCCTAATTTTCATGAGCTTTTGGCTATCAGCTCGGTGAGCCTGGGCGTCTTTCTGCAATTTTTCAATGATTTTCATCATACGTCCTTCTTTATCTATCTCTTTCTGTGCCCATTAGAGTTTGTTCCTTCGAATCCCAGGTTGACATTCTTTTATACCCTTTCATCCTTTGTTTCGGAGGCAATCTGCACCTCTTCCAATTCCATACTCGACATCAATTTTCGGCTGGTGTCCTGACACCCATTGAACTCTGCACACACACTGTGCAATCAATTCGAGGTTTGTCAGGCCCTTAACCTTCAGGAAAATTTACAACATTCATAACCAACGTAAACAAGAAAAAACGTTTGGATTCGAATAAGTTTTCTAAGCTCCATCAGTTCTGCAAATTTCTGGACTTTGGGACTTTGGGTTTTCGGTACCCGGAAGTTCACTATGCAGTGACTCCTAACCTTCTGTCGCTACAATCCCTGAAATCTGAAATTTCGGGTTTCCTTGTTCTCCAGGCCCACAGCACAATTGTCGCCCTTTAAAATGGTTACGGTTCTTCAAACTCCGATGGCTTCGGGACTTCGGGTTCTCGGTACCTGGAAGTTCACTTATGTAGTGACTTCTAACTCCTTGTCATTACAATCCCCGAAATCCAAAATTTTAGTTCACTTTACTCTCTGGGCCCACAGCACAGCTGCTGCCCTCAACCATAGTTGCGCGTGGTAAGTTTCAAAGGGTCCACATCACCATCGATAACGTCACCGGTCCCACCGCTCTCGCATGTCTTTTCAACTCTCTGGCACGTGGTACACATCCGTGCACCCACGTCCATTCCAAGCAAAGAATCCAATGGTTAGATCCTCTCTCAGATCTACGGCGTAGATATTTTCGGCATTTTGGGCTTTCGGGCATTGGGATTCAGTGTATCCGACATCTCGAACTTCCGTTTGCCGAAATCCTGAAATTATGGTTTACTCGTCAACTTGATCCGATGGTCAACTCCCTTCCTACGATCTATGGTGTAGATTGTTTCAGGATTTCGGATTTCGGGTTTCAGAGGTGTTCACCTCCCTCACTTCTCATCTCCCCACTTTGCGAAATCCAAAAGGTTTTCACGACTAACTCGAGCGCGACTCCGCCAAATCTAACAGTCGAGCTTTCCTCCCAAATCTAAAGTGTATATCTTCTCGGGTTTTCGGGTTTTCGATAGTTCGCATATCACTATTCCCATGCTCCTGTGCAATTCAAAAGGGATTTTAATCCTTGCACACATTTTCTAGATTTGACGGTCATGAGGGCTCACCTTCCCTCTCGAACCGATCCTAAGGCTCCATCACTGCTAGTGTGGAGTCCTCTTTTCTTGTGGCCATATACCACACCAGCTGCTATTTCACAACACCGTTATACCTCCTGAGCTTATAGGCACGATCAAGCAACTCCTTGACACTCCAGAGCATACCAGGGTCCGAAATTGGTCCTCCAGACACAATTTCTCCTCTCACCCTCGGTGCAAAGACCACTCAACTGGCCCATCTAGGATCAGTGTTGAAACCTTGGCTCTAATACCAAATTGTAGCACACCCTTTTGGTGCTAAGGCTTAATCACTCTGATACCAAATTGTAACAACCTTTCTGTTACCATACTTCGCGGAAATATAACAATAATTCTATGATTATAAAACAACATGCATTTAAGCAAGAAATACATTTAAACTCAGAGTAAGCATAATAATTATTAATAACATAATTAATCCAAATGCACAACAGAATACATGATAATTATGATACACAGAGATACAGAAACATAATTAAAGCATCATCTAGTACTTATCTTAGAAACAATGGTAGTTCCACCAACCAAGTGCAGGCTTTCCACGAACCTCCCAGCCTTAGACCACACTGCTCGTCAGCTCAGCAATGGGTTACCCCCGAGCTGGGACTAAGCTCCACCCCAAGGTATGGAATCCTAGGCTAGGTTGAGGTTACAAGGAAAACACACAGTGACGGGGAAGGAATTCTCTCCCAGGAACCACTCATGATCACTGCCCACAGACTCTCCTTCCCCACATGCCTGTTCCACCCCAGGAGTATACACCTTCTCTATCACCTAGAAAATCCTTTGGCTGTTAACCTCCCTTGCCTTGGGTTACAACAACAGACTGGACCGGAAGTCTCTGAGCTCTGTGGAAGCTATAGGATTCCTTCCAAGAGTTCTCTCCTTCCTTTGCACACTCTCTCACCTGGAGATAATTGCTCACAGGCCAACAACCTGTTCTTCCAACCTCAATCACCTCTCTCACTTGGAGAGAGTGTTGTACCATTGGTCAACAAGCCCCACGCAGTCCAGCACTGCGTGGCCACACAACGAACAGGGAAAATGGACATGGGCTTTCCAACAGGTTCAACAATGGTAGGTCACTTCTTATTTCTCAATCCGGTAACACAGGATAGGCTCACGCTCTGGCTCTCAAGGACGCGTGACAAACAATCCACGCATGGGTCAACATAGTTTCGGATTGTTCAGATAGAGGATATACTTAGAAACAAACACATGCTTCCTGAAGTCAACACCGGGCTTCCTCGGAATCACATAGGTCTTCTTTCCGACTTTCGAAATGCATGAAGGTCTTCCTACAGAGTTCAGATGGTTTCATTCTCAGGATAGTCCAGGGTCGAATGGCGGAGGAACCCCTCTCACGGCTCATATTGGTCATTTTATTTGCATGCACCAAGGTTGACACTTGTCACCCTTGGAACTGCATGTGTTCCATCATCATGCATCCCCTTTGCACATTTTCCCCTTGCCAGGACTTAGGATAAAAAAACATAAAATGCACATGTTCTTTGGAATAATAATAAAATATTATTCCTAAGGCTTAAGCCCCCTAGGCTTAACACTTACCCCCTTTTTCCACCTTCCAGCCCCTAATCCTTTGCCCTCTCTATGGATGCTTAGTCCCCCATCACTCATTCATCATGTCAGCCTGCACGCGGCGGTGTTTATATTTTATTAATGTGTTGCATACATATAGATACAAAATCAAGCCCTTTGCCTACAACCCTTAATATCTCTGGCCTAACAATCACATAAACCCACAGGCTTATACAAACTTGGCTCACCAGCCTACAACATGTATTTACAATTCATTTCATAAACCAGATTTACAAAGGGCTCGGTCTTGCGGACACTACAGTCTCCTTGCTTAAAGTTCAAAGACTTGTCATTTTAGCCTCCTGGTAATTAGTTTAGGGTTTTCGGTATGCTTGAGGTTACACTACTCCATGCTCATACCAGGTGGTTATAGGACGAGACCAGGGTCGAATACATGCGAGTCTTTCGTGTTAAACGGGTTAGGGTACCCTGTGTGTGAAAACTCTTTCGCTCCCAACCTTTCCTTTGCGAAGGTTGAGTCCTCCCATTCGACATTCCATTCAGTCCCTTAACTTGTCCTTTTCAATGGAGCCTACAGCCATCATGTGAGATCCCCCCAAAATAAAATATTTTTATTTTTTAAATGTGCTGGAAATTTATTTTTGTTTTTGGAAAATTCGAATCTGGATTTTTTTTTCCATTTATGGCAATTCTGAATTTCTAATTTAATAATTGTAATTAATTATTGTGACTGTTGGGCAGAGATTTGATCTGACTCAACTAACTAGTTGACTATGACACTTGTTTAAAAACAGAACATTTATATATTAAATGCAGGAGGACAAATGGAACAACCATGTTAAAAATCAGTTGACCATGACTCCATGAGTGGGGAACAAGTTGGAACTTCCTCTGGGTTGATTATTATAAGTGGCAAATCAGAGATTTGGCCACTAACAGCCCCTGAGAATCAAGGATTAAGAAAGCTATGAAAATCCCCAAAGGAGGGAAAAAGACCTGGGCAAAAAATTGATAAATAGCATATGCGAGGAGGCAGAACACTGCCAAGTATGCTGGGAAAGGATTGCGAGCTCTCTTGTTGTTATGAGCATTGTCGAGCAAGTGTGAGGCAAGGGGATAGCCACTGAAAAATTTGGAATATTGCTGAGGAGTCTCCAAGTTTGCCCTCATGGATTCATGGTCAGGCTAGGGGGTGAATCGAGCAAGTAGTTTTGGCTGCCCTATTCTACAGTTGGGAGGAATGTGGAAGTTCACTTTGTCGTCCCATAGATTTGATTCAGATATGTTGATCTACCCCTCTCTATTATGAATGGCTATGTTTTATCTGATGTCATGTATCTATTACATCCGAACTGGAATAGTTTCCATTCTCTGTTTGAATGATTTGATATCTAATGCATTATATTTAATTACATCGGAACTGTAACGATGTCCATTTTCTGTTCGAATGTTTTTAATGATGTCATATTAAATCCGAACTGCAATAATTTCCATTCTTTGTCTGAATGATTTTTTTTATGCATTGTACTTGATTAAAACAAAACTGTAACGATTCCCATTTTCTGTCTGTTATGAGGAATATATGTGAAGGAAATCTGTATATATATAGTTGTAATACATCTGCTGGAATATCCACATCTATTTGCTGGAATATCCACATCTATCTGCTGAAATTGTAGTTATTTGTTGTGGAAGATGAAGACCTTTCATAGTTATAATCTATCTATCGTTGCGAAGTTCGTAATAAACATTCAAACTCTAGAAAATTGTTCCTCTTGTGAGTAAAATGCTAGATGGATGCACCTGTAATTCATATTTCTATAAGTAAGTAAGGAAAGGAGGGAATTAACGTCAATAGGGCAGGTCCTCTCTGTGGTTAAAACCCCAGGAAACCAAACTCAGATCCCTTGGAACATCAACTATAATTACCAAACTCTGAGGGAATGATATTCTTATTCCTGTATTTACCTAGATGTATAGATCTAGTACTGTTGACATTTAATGCATTGCTTAGAAGTGGCTCTAAGAAAACATAATAGGAGTTACCTTTTACAGAAAATGTTACCCCTTTTATAGATTATATGTGTATAAAACTCAGAATTTAGATTTTTGGAATTCTGATCGGTAAACGGATATTGAATCCTTCTACACCTATTGTTTCACAGAACGAAAGTAAGAATACCAGTACAAGGCAAAAATATTAGAATTATGAAAATAATGTGAATTTCGACAATCGGGACTTGCTGGTTACATTTATGTGAAGTTCCCTTGCTTTTCCAAACCCCGAAACCCCGAATCCCAAAATCCCGAAGTGTTGGTCCCACACCCTTTCACGTTTCAAAATTTGGGAGTTGTTGTGTGTTGTTGTTTGGCATTTGAAACCCTGAAACCTCGAATCCCGAAATCCTGAAGTGTTAGTCCCATATCCTTTCACCTTTTCGAAATTCCGGAATTGTTGTATGTTGGATGTTTGGCTATGAAAACCGCGAAACCCTGAACCCCAGAATCTCGAAATGCAGGTCTCACCTTTCCTTTTTCACATTTATGAAGTTTGTTTATATTGATGTTGAACACTGGAACTCGTGAAACCCTGAACCCCAAAATCCTGAAATGCAGCTCTCACCTTTCCTTTTTCGCATTTTGAAAGTTTGTTTATGTTGATGTTTGGACACCGGAACTCGCAAAGTTCCAAACCCCAAAATCCTGAAGTACAGGACCCACCTTTACTTTTTTGCATTTCAGAGGTTTGTATATGTTGTTGTTTGGGGAACTTGCACTCGCGAAATCCTGAACTCCAAAATCCCGAAGTGCTAGTCACTTTTCGCAATTTCAGGAGTTGTTGTGTGTGATGTTTGGCTTTTGTACTCGTGAAATCCCAAAGTGCTGGTCACTTTTCGCAATTTCGGAAGTTGGTGTGTGTTGATGTTTGGCTTCTGTACTCGCTAAATCCCGAACTCCGAAATCCCGAAGTGCTCGTCACTTTTCGCAATTTCGGGAGTTGGTGTGTGTTGATGTTTTGGCTTCTGTACTCGCGAAATTCCGAACCTTGAAACGCTAAAGTGCTGGGTCCACATTCTTCCCATTTTTTTTTCTCGTTTTCGGCAAAAACAACATGGCCCTTTGTTTTCTTTTGTGTGTGTCTAGCATTGAAAAAATCGCTGAAACCCGATTGTTTGTTGTTTCTTTCACAAACTGTAGGAGCATAGCAAGAAACATTGGCGAATCTTCCTTCTGATTAGAGGTATGGAAGTAATAGACCTGTTTATAAGTCTTTTGTATGGTTAATTCTGTGCCGGTGTTATAGGCATCAACAGATAAGAAAATAATGATAAAATTTACAAGACTTTAAATAAACTTGGAAGTGAGGAGTATACACTTATTGTATTGTCGAGTAGAAAGCTTTAAGTTGCATAGCAAAGACAGTCAATGATAGTAAGGTCTCTAATAAACTTTCAGACTCAAACTTTATAACATAAGACTTAATTGGTTGAATCTTGAAACTATGCAAGGATAATTGTACAAACAAAAAAAAAAATTGACAGTTTTTTTAAGGTACATTACACATCACTTATTTGGTAAAGAAAACAAATACGACTTAAAACATTCACATCTAAATCCTGGAAATTCCTTACGGTATGTGTCTTTTGAATATTAAGGTTCTGTGAGTATTTCTATAAGGGTATTGCTTCCATAAAATAAAAGTTTGCATCAACAGTTTTTGTATTGATGACGCTAACTATTGCAACGTGACCTCAAAAGGGTCCGGTCCTGACACGCCCTATGATGACTGCTTGTTCTTATTACTCTCTATAGTCTTGATTTGGGGAGGATTTCAGAGTCCAATGTTGGGGTAAGGTCTTGGTTCAATACCTGTCTTCGTCACAACTCAACTTATACTTGTCTATGTATTATGGAAGCCAATGTCGTGATTTATTTTACTATGTTTAAATCTGTTATTCACTGTAATTGTACTTTTGTTCTATTATAATTTGTTTTTTTTCGTTCAAAGCACTAGTATAATCACTAATGGTGGTCTTTGCTGATGTGAGGACCCATCAGAGACTTGTTGTGCGCCCTCCCATGGCCCATATATCCATTCAGGACACAAACGCCAAGGAAAGAAAAGGATGAAACCAACAAATTGGAAGTTAAGTATTCTCTAGTATATTTCGTTAATAATAATTATCACTTATGTTGGTGTTCTCTTATTTCTTATAAATAGCTTACTGATTCTCGTGATTGATAATTCTTCCAGGCTTTTGTACATGCAAGGACTTCAGAGCTTCCTCTTCGTCTGCGTTAAGAAAAGGTATTTGAGTTCCTTTTTCTATTAACCACTCAGGAGACCCATCAAACAGGGTTACAAATTTTAGTTTGTGGGCATTCGATAAAGAGGCTTGGTTAACCATAAAGGCTTGGAAAGAGGGAAAATTTCCAACTGTAATCTTAAGTTTTAGGTTCGGCAATCATGAGTAATGATAAATCGAAGGTTTTCCTATGGGAATTACTTTCCGGTTTAAATGAACACTGTAATGACTATTGTAATTAATCAAATCGTCTCACTGTTCGGATGTATCTTAGACTGGTACTTGGTCATTAAGTTCGTCATTTCAGTTTTTCTTTAAATATCTGTATGACTCGAATGTTACAGTTATAAAAAGTTTCGGTAGGATTATCTTTAAATTGAAGGATTGTTTTCTTAAAACGATTTTCTTTCTTTTACTCAGGCATTTCATATTACCTCGTTGAGTCTATAGTATTCCTATTTTTCCTTTACTTCTAGAAGATTTTAGGATCAAGGTTTATCCAAGTCAAGCGTTAAGATATGACCTGTGGATGTTTACTTATTTATATATAAATCGATATGTACAAACTTACAAATATATGTCTGCGTCTAACCTTTTGGACACATTTATAATGTGGGGTAATTCTATCTTGCTACTAATAATTGCACTTTAAATTTCAGGCTGCGTATAACGAGATTTGATAAATGCATAATGTCATTTCTAATTCACACTGCCATAGAGGTTTATTTTCTATTCTAATGCATACAGTTTAGTTCCTGTGGGAATACATAAGAATATATGTGTATATATGTTTGACCTTGATCCTGTTTACTTTCGGATTCATAGGTATATAATTAAAACTTCAAACCAAATATAATTAAAACTTCAAACCGAACTCTGTGTGTAAATTCTTACAACAAAATAACGACTTACAAGGGTATGAAGGCCTACAAAAACACAATAATCCCGATTTGTCCTAACAAAAAGAAAAACAACTCTAGTATTCATTCAGACTTTAACTCAACCATAAACATTGATCAACATTAGATTCATGAGGTATGCTTTCAGATACATACATCATTCATTTGGACAGATTTCTCCCAGAATTATTAAATCCATACCGAATTTAATAGTTGCACTACAACTGTGACTAAATCGTTCAACATAAATGGGAAATAATTCGATTCAAATTTAATAAATACATCTCATCAGATATAAGATCATTCACGCAGAGAGGGATAGGATACATATCTGAACCAGTTCGCGGGAAGGCAAAGGGAGTAGCCACGTTCCTCCCAACCGTAGAATAGGGCAGTCACAATCACTTGCCCAATTCACCCCCTAGCCTGACCATGAACCCATGAGGACGAACTTGGAAACACTTCCTCTGCAATGTCCTTCAATTCCATCCCATTCCTCTTGAATCACACTCATTCAATAGTGTTCATAACAACAAGGGAAAATTTATTAGTCTCTTTCTCCCCAACATACTTGGCAGTGTCCTGCCTCCTCACATATGCTATTTATCAATCCAAATCTTTTTGCCCAGGTCTTTTTTCCTTCACTTGGGAATTTTCGCAGCTTTCTAAATCCATGATTTTTAGGGGCTGGTAATGGACAAATCTTTGATTTTCCACTTGTAACAATCATCCCAGAGGTAGTTCCAACATGTTTCCCACTCATGGAGTCATGGTCAGCTGATTTCAACATGGTTGTTCCATTTGTCCTCCTGCAATCAATATAAATATTCTGTTTTCATACAAGTGTCATAGTCAAATAGTTAGTTGGGTCAAATCAAATTTTTGCCCAACAGTCATAATAATTAATTACAATTATTAAATTCGAAATTCGGAATTTCCATAAATGGAAAGAATTTTCCAAATTTGAATTTACTAAAAACAGAATAATTTCCCAACACATTAAATTAAAAAAAAAAATACTTTTATTCTTGGGGACATCACATCCTTTCCCCCTTCAATAAAAAATTATCCTTAGTGTTCGTTCCTTTCTTGGAACAGGATTGGATGAGATTTCCACAGATCTCCCTCCAACTCCCAAGTGCCCTTCTTAGGACTAAAGTGCTTCCATTGCACCTTTAGCTAAGTGACGACTCTGTTCCGAAGTGCTATTTCTCTCCAGTCTAGAATACGTAGGGGTTCCACCTGGAACTCACCTTCAAGTTCCACCTACACCAAGTTCCAATCAATCATATGAGTAGGATCATGAACATATTTTTTTAACAAGGAAACATGATATACATTGTGAATTCTTAGATTAGCTGGGAGTGCAAGTTGGTATGCTACAGGTCCAATTTGAGTTAGTATATCGAAGGGCCCACAAAACCTGGGTGCCATCTTGGCACAGTTCCCTAACTTCAATGAACTTCTTCGGGCTTTGACCTTCAAATAAACATGGTCTCCCACTTGAAATTCTAAGTGTCTTCTTTTTTGATCTGCATAGATTTTCCGTTTGTCATGTGCTTCTTTTAAGTTTTGTTGTACCTTCCTTACCATGTTCTCCATCTCTTGGAGCATCTCAGGTCCAACCATGAGTCTGTCAGCAGGGTTATCCTAGCTAATTGGGGTCGTACACCTTCTGTCATACAGTACCTCGAAAGGGCTTAGCTTGGACGAAGTTTGGTACCCATTGTTATATGCAAATTATACCAAGTGTAGGTAGTCTTCCCACTTGTTTGGTTTCATTCTTACGTACATGCGGAGCATATCCTCTACAATTTAGTTTGTCCTTTCGGTCTGTCCAACCGTTTGTGGATGATAACTCGTACTGAAATTCAAATTTGTATTTAGCCCTGCAAACAATTCCTTTCAAAAAGCGGATGTGAATTTTACGTCTCTATCTGAAATCATCATTTTAGGAATACCATGCAGTCTAAAAATTTCTTTCATGAATATTTCAGCAATGTTTATAGCTATAAAAGTATACTTTATAGGAATAAAGTGTGTAGACTTACTGAGTTTATCGATTACAACCATGATAGAATCATTCTGTTTCTGAGTTTTGGGCAAACATATTATAAAGTCCAACAATATTGTCTCCCATTTCCACTCTAGTACTAGTAATGGCTGTAATAGGCCGACTAGATGCTGGTGTTCAGCCTTGACCTACTGACAATCTTTTCACCTAGCCAAGTATTATGTTGTTTCGCCCTTCATATTATGCCAGCAAAATAGTTTTCTAAGTATTGTTATTGTTTTCTGATATCCTGGATGGCCAGAATACGGTTTCTTATGTACTTCATCCAATACAATTAATTTTAGCTTTGTTGAATCTAGTATGTAGACTCTATTTTTAAATCGTAATAGTCCCTTCTTGTCGATACTTAGTTCTGGTTTATCTGTGTTTGTGGTACTATCTTGTAATTCTGTCATTATCTTAGTGTAATTTTCATCGTTAATACCTGTCGTCCTTATTCTTTGTTCTAAATCACTTTTTGCCCTGCTGATATTTATGTCAACTAACCCATGGACTCTTCTTCTCAAAGCGTCTGCTATCTTATTTTCTTTGCCCTTGATCTGTCTGACTTCGAAGTCAAATTCGCTCAAGAAGGCTAGCCATCTTGCTTGCCTTGCATTGAGATTTGGTTGGCTAAATAGATATTTCGCACCGCTATTATCCGTCAATAGTAGAAACTTTCTTCCCATTATGTAGTGTCGCCACATTTTTAAGGCATGTATTACCGCTGCCAATTCTAAGTCGTGAGTGACATAATTTCACTCATGTTATTTTAATTTCTGGGATTCGTAACAAATCACGTGTCCTTCCTGAGTTAGGACACCACCTAGTCCCTCTTTACTTGCATCAACACAAACCGTGAAGTCTTTATCTAGGTCTGCTACCTTCAAATGGGCGTCGATGTCAATAATTCCTTCAGCTTGTTAAAATTGTCTTGACACTTTTGCAACCAGTTAAACTTGGTCCCTATCTTTTGTAATGATGTGATAGGGTAGGCTATCTTGGAAAAACCTTCTATAAATCTACGATAATATCCAGTGATTCTCATGAATGAGAGGATATCTGCCACATACTTCGGTACCGGCCATTCCATAATGGCTTTTTTCTTTTCCGGGTCTACGACAATACCTTCTGCAGAAATGACATGTCCTAAATATTGTATTTCCTTTTGATAAAAGTAACACTTGTCGAATTTTGCATAAAGTTTGTGTTTCCTCAACATTTGCAGAACTATTCTTAAGTGTTCATCATGTTCTTCCTCCATTTTAGAATAGACTAGGATATCGTCGATAAATAATATTACGAACTTGTCTAAGTACTGAGTGAAAATACTGCTCATCAAGCACATAAATGTGGCTAGTGCGTTAGTGAGTCCGAAAGGTATGACTACAAACTCCTAATGTCCATATCTTGTTCAAAAAGATGTTTTTTTTATGTCCTCATCCTTTATCCTAACTTGATGATAACCGGATTATAAATCCAACTTTGAAAAGATCTTGGCCCCACCAACTTGATCAAACAGATCATTTATCCTTGGTAAGGGGTATTTGTTCTTAATAGTCATTTTGTTCAGTTGTCTATAATCGATACATAGTCTTAGAGTACCGTCTTTCTTTTTCACAAAAAGGACTGGTGCCCCCCAAGGTGAGACACTCGGTCTAATATACTCCTTGTCCAACAATTCCTGTAATTGTAATTTTAATTATGTCAATTCTGGTAGACTCATCCAGTAAGGTGCTTTTGAGATAGGGGATGAACCGGGTAGTAGTTCTATGGAGAAATCTATTTCCCTTCGAGGGGGTAGTTCAGGTATCTCATCCAAAAACATGTCCCTAAAATCACGTAGGACAGCAAAGTCTTCTAACTTTGGCTTATCTTCTTTTTCTAAGAGATTCGTTACTTGGATGGCATAAACTTGACATCCTTTTCTCATACATTTCTTGAGTTGCAACGCCGAAACTTGTCTCACTGATACACGTTTTAGTATACCTTGGGTTGTTCTAGTAGTGTCAAAGTTGTCTTTATATTTGAGTAACTTTGTATAACAATCTAGCACTGTTTTGTACTTCTCCAACCAATCCATCCTGATAATCATATCGTAAGTTCCTAGTGGTAGGATGTTCAGATTTGTTCTTATATTTTGACCATCTAAGATGAACTCCAAATCAGAAATAAATTTGACTACTTTCCTTTTAGTTCTTGTTGCTAGTTGTACCAGCCATGCTTTAAGTGCTTCAATTTTTTAAGTTTGTTTGACTCTACTACCTCAGGAGTAATATAACTTAACGTAGCTCCAGGGTCAATTAAAACAAAAATTTGAGAGTTATTGATTTTACCTTCGATCTCTACCACATAGGACTGGTGGTCAACTTGCTGACCATCTATGGCTACATTTATTTGATGCAGGATTCTTCCCACGTCTCCCACCGTCGAGGCTTCCTGTAAATTATGAACTACAGTTCTGTTTGTTGAACTTAAACGTGGACGATTCCTCCTTAGATGAGGTTCTCCACATTCCCAGCACTTTAGTGGCTCCCAAGAGCTGTCCCCAAACATTTTTGTTCCCAAATTTACCAGTTTACCGCCGCCTTGCGTATTCGGATGATTGGAGTGAAAATCCTTTCTCGGAAAGCTTTTTGTTGCATTCTGATACAGAGCTGGTCGATATCCCTTCTTCTGTTGGTTCATTCGATCTTGCTTCTTATCCTTCCAGGCTTTGGGAAACTCCACCCGCTATTTGTATTGGTCATAGCACATTCGTGCTTTCTTGAATACTTCACTCAAAGATTTGGGGTATTCAAACTCAATTCTGTACCTGTAGGACTGCTATAAACAACTTAAGAATCATTGTATTTTTACCTTATCCTCTCGGATGTATGGTACGAACCTTAGCATATTCATAAATTTGTTTATAAGGTCCTCCATCGACATATGTCCAAGTCGTAACTCGTAGAATTCTTTCGTTTTCCTTTCATAATAGCTTTTAGAAAGGTATTGTTTTTTGAAATACTTCTTAAAGTCACACCATTCCAACTGTTTCTCCTTTAGGCCCTTGGCCAATTTCAGGTCTTGCCACCAAATGCTGGCCTTCACTTTCAGATTGTAGATGGCCATTCTGACCTTCATATTACTGGAATAGTTGTAGATATGGAAGTATTTTTTTATGTCCAACAACCATGCCTCAGCTTCTTCTCCTATCCCGGATTCTCCATCAAAGGTGACTGGTTTAATTTTTTTAAATTCTCCTTCAAGGTGGTCTACTTTTTTTCTTTTTCTGTCTATTTTAGTTTTGTCTTCAGTTGAAGGTGTTCCTTCAAATGAACTGTCTCTTTTTTCTGTTTCTGGCCCAGAGTTCTTGGAGGCCCTTTTGCTGACCTCTTCGTCATGGTTATTTTCCTTTGGGATTTTCTTGGTCACTATACTGTGCAATAGGACTTCATTTATCGCTTGTTGTTCATGTTGTGCCTTCTTCAATTTATCATTGTCCGCTTTGAAAACCTGCAGCTCAATAATGAGATTCCTCATTGTTTCCAATACTTTCGTGGGAGAGCTTCTGTCACTATTCTGCCTTGGATCTCTATGAGGTCCCTGTTCTGGATTTCCTTCCATCTTGATTTCTGCATCATTCTGAGCTGCCATGATTAACAAGAAACAAAGAAGTATTATGTTTGTAACAAAGGAGTTTTTTATTAGTTTCGCATAAGTAACAATATATATATATATATATATATATATATATATATATATATATATATATATATATATGTCAAAGCGTTAATGTGGCCCTATTCAAGGCCCAATGTTGTAAACTCTGCTCTGATACCATATGTAATATACCTCTAATTTGACATAAATTTCCTATTTTTTTTCTTTTTTTGTTTTAATGGTACATTAATTTCCAACTTTTCGTTTAATAAAGTTGTAGAACATGATATTTAAAGTTTACCTTGATTACAGATTGGCGTTCTAACTATTACATGAGGATAGTACTATGTTAAACTAATCATCATACTTTATACGATGGGTTGTCAAAAGGTTACAATACCTTTTCCACACATATATCTCTTTTATAAATCTTATTAATACTTATACATATACCCAACCACCTATATATGATGTTCACTAGGATTCTTCATGTTGCGCACAAGTTTAAAACATTGCCTTGTCGTAATAGCATATCCATCAAACTATGTAAATGTCGAGAGTTATGACCTTGGTGTAATCTCGTATTAAGTCATAGGTTAGTGATATTATTTTTTCAATTCCCGAGTCGCTGAAACGTTTTCCCTTAAGGCTCAGACGTGGTCATAACACTAGTAGTCATCCGACTTAAGGTTTTAAACCAGACAATTCTCACGCAAAAAGTCCCTATGCAACTAACTCGTAACTGAAAGTCATACCACCGATAGAGAAGATAGAAAGGTAAGATAACTGAACGAATTAGTTTGTGACTGAACAGTTACAACTGGACAGTCGCAAAGTGACTGTCATTAATATCGTATCTTGGTTGGTAAGGGGAGGAAATGCATCTATCATAAAAGAATTAAGGCTTTGCGCCTATGTTTAATAAGGGTCTTGTACGCACTAGTCTTGATGGCTCTCCCACCTGGCCTTCTCTAATCCCAACGTGCCAACTCCGTCCTAGCACATGGTCCAACGTCCTTCATCATTTACTCTAGTAGTACACCCTTCACTTAGAGTTTAGGTGAGATCCTTCCTCGTCATTGTGACTCCTCGAGAAAACAATATCGACTCTGTGGGTGGTTCTTTTGGATGAGGAAAAAAAATGTACATTGGAGGTCGTTGATCAGCCTTCCGGTCGACCCGACCCATTTTCCTGGTAAGTTTTTTCTATTATGTAACCTTAAACTAGAGGCGTAGAGATTTGGTGGTTCAAATCAGTGAAGGCCTTTTTACTTGTAGTTCTTATCACATAGTTTTCATGTATTTATTTTCGGTATACCAAGAATTTTTGGCACTCTGTCTCCTCTCTCAAAGATCAGAGACTTGTCAGTTTAGCCTCCTAGTAATTAGTTTAGGGTTTTTGGTATGCCCGAGGTTACACTACTCCACGCTCATACCCGGTGGTTATAGGATGAGACCAGGGTTGAATACATGCAAGTATTTCATGTTAAATGGTTAGGGTACCCTCTGTGTGACAAATATTTTGCTCCAAACCTTTCTTTTGCGAAGGTTGAGTCCTCTTTTTCGGCATTCCATTCAGTCCATTAGCTTGTCCTTTTCAATGGAGCCCACAACCATCACTTATTTGGTAAAGAAAAAAAATACTACTTAAGACATTCACGTCTAAATCCTAGAAATTACTTACGGTATGTGTCTTTTGAATATTAAGGTTCTGTGAGTATTTCTATAAGGGTATTGCTTCCATCGAATAAAAGTTTGCATCGACAGTTTTTGTATTGATGATGCTAACTGTTGCAAGGCAACCTCGTAAGGGTCTGGTCCTGACATGCCCTGTGATGACTGCTTGTTCTTATTACTCTCTATAGTCTTGATTTGGGGAGGGTTTCAGAGTCCAACGTTGGGGTAAGGTCTTGGTTCGAGACCTGTCTTCGTCACAACTCGACTTATACTTGTCTGTGTATTATGGAAGCCAACGCCATCATCTGTTTTACTATGTTTAAATTTGTTATTCACTGTAATTGTACTTTTTTTCTATTATAATTTTTTTGTTTTCATTCAAAGCACTGGTATAATCACTAATGGTGGGCTTTGTTGATGCGAGGACCCATCAAAGACTTGTTGTGAGCCCTCCCACGGCCCGAATATCCATCCAGGAGACAAACGCCAAGGAAAGAAAAGGATGAAACCACCAAATCGGAAGTTAAGTATTCTCTGGTATATTCCATTAATAATAATTATCACTTCTGTTGGTGTTCTCTTATTTCTTCAAAATAATTTACTGATTCTCGTGATTGATAATTCTTCCTGGCTTTTGTACATGCAAGGACTTTAGAGCTTCCTCTTCGTCTGCATTAAAAAAAGGTATTCGAGTTCCTTTTTCTATTAACCACTCAGGAGGCCCATCAAACAAGGTTACAAGTTTTAGTTTGTAGGCATTCGATAAAGGGGCTTGGTTACCCATAAAGGCTTGGAAAGAGGGAAAATTTCCAACTGTAATCTTAAGTTTTAGGTTTGGCAATCATGAGTAATGATAAATTGAAGGTTTTCATATGGGAATTACTTTCTGGTTTAAATGAACACTGTAATGACTATTGTAATTAATCAAATCATCTCACTATTTGGATGTATCTTAGACTGGTACTTGGTCATTAAGGTTGTCATTTCAGTTTTTCTTTAACTCTTTGTATGACTCGAATCTTACAGTTATAAGAAGTTTCAGCAAGATTATCTATAAATTGAAGCTTTGTTTTCTTAAAACAATTTTCTTTGTTTTACTCAGACATTTTGTATTACCTTGTTGAGTCTGTAGTATTCCTATTTTTTATTTACTGCTGGAAGATTTTAGGATCGAGGTTTATCCGAGTCAAGTGTTAAGATATGACCTGTGGATGTTTACTTATTTATATATAAATCGATATGTACAGACTTACAAATATATGTCCGCGTCTAACCTTTTGGATGCTTTTACTGTGTGGGGTAATTCTATCTTGCTAGTAATAGTTACACTTTCAATTTCAGGCTACGTATAACGAGATTTGATAAATGCATAATGTCATTTCTAATTCGCACTGCTGTAGAGCTTTATTTTCTATTCTAATGCATACAGTTTAGTTCTCGTGGGAATACATAAGAATATATGTGTATATATGTTTGACCTTGATCCTATTTACTTTTAGATTCATAAGTATATAATTAAAACTTCAAACCGAATATAAATAAAACTTCAAACCGAACTCTGTGTGTAAATTCTTACAACAAAATAACAACTTACAAGGGTATAAAGACCTACAGAAACACAATAATCCTGATTTGTCCTAACAAAAAGAAAACAACTGTAGTATTCATTCAGAATTTAACTCAACCATAAACGTTGATCAACATTAGATTCATGAGGTATTCTTTCAGATACATACATCATTCATTTGGACAGATTTCACCCAGGATGATTAAATCTATACCAAATTTAATATTTCACTACAACTATGACTAAATCGTTCAACAGAAATGGGAAATAATTCGATTCAAATTTAATAAATACATCACATCAGATCTAAGATCATTAATGCAGAGAGGGATAGGATACATATCTGAACCAGTTTGTGGGAAGGCAAAGGGAACAACCACATTCCTCCCAACCGTAGAATAGGGCAGTCACAATCACTTGCCCAATTCACCCCCTAGCCTGACCATGAACCCATGAGGACAAACTTGGAAACTCTTCCTCCGCAATGTCCTTCAATTCCATCCCATTCCTCTTGCCTCACACTCATTCATTAGTGTTCATAACAACAAGGGAAAAATCATTAGTCTCTTTCTCCCCAACATACTTGGCTACGTCCTACCTCCTCACATATGCTATTTATCAATCCAAATCTTTTTTCCCAGGTCTTTTTTCCCTCACTGGGGAATTTTCGCATTTTTCTAAATCCCTGATTCTCAGGGGCTGCTAATGACCAAATCTCTGATTTTCCACTTGTAGCAATCAGCCCAGAGGTAGTTCCAACATGTTCCCAACTCATGGAGTCATAGTCAATTGATTTCAACATGGTTGTTCCATTTGTCCTCCTGCAATCAATATAAATATTATGTTTTCATACAAGTGTCATAGTCAAATAGTTAGTTGGGTCAAATCAGATATTTTCCCAACAATCATAATAATTAATTACAATTATTAAATTTGAAATTCAGAATTACCATAAATGGCAAGAATTTTCCAAATTCGAATTTACTAAAAACAGAATAATTTCCCAACACATTAAATTTAAAAAAAAATACTTTTATTCTTGGGGACGTCACAAAGGAGTTGTGTCAACACACGCTCCCTCAGATTAAATTTTAAGGGTACCAAGGAGAAGATACATGGTCTCCTACTCAATCCATCCGTGTGACCACGTTTTCCTTTCCCTTGATGTATGAAATTCCAAAATCGTACTCACTCATAAACTCACTCCATCACCTCTACCTGACATTGAGATCCATTTGAGTGAAGAGATGTTTTATACTTTCATGGTCTGTTTTGAGCTCAAAATTTCACCCCACTAAACAGTGCCTCCAAAGTTTCACAAATAGCATTACAGTTGCCAACTCTAAATCATGAGTAGTGTAAAGATCTTCATGTTGTTTCAACTTCCTTGATGCATATGCTATCACTCCTTCATCCTGCATTAGCACGGCCCCCAACCCTTGCTTCGAGGCATCCCTACTATGAAGTATTTTTCTATATCTGACACTCGTAGAATCGGTGCACTAGTTAGTAACCTCTTAAGCTCGATGAATGTACTATCACATTCTTTTGTCCATTCATACCTGACCCCCTTGCGCTGCAGAGTGGTGATGGGTTTCTCTATTTTAGAGAACCCTTCCACAAATATCCGGTAATAACCTACTAGCCCCATTAAGCTTCTTACCTCATGAGCATTTTTTAGCACTGGCCATTCCATAATGGCCTTTACCTTTTCTGGGTCCACAAAGATTCCTTCACCGGAAATGATATGACCTAAATAGTGAATTTCTTTCTGGAAGAAATAACACTTCGACAAATTTCCATACAATTTGTTCTCTCTAAGGCAAGACAACACCACTCACAAGTGTTACTCATGTTCTCTTTCGTTCTTGGAATAGATGAGGATATCATCTAGAAAGACCTATACAAAGTGGTCTAAGTACTTCCAGAATACACCATTCATGAGGCTCATTAATATTTTGGGCACATTGGTCAAACCAAAAGGTACTACAACGAACTCGTAATGCCCAAACCGAGTTCGAAATGCATTTTTAGGAATATCTCCTTCCTTAATCCTTAACTGGTGATACCCTTCTCACAAATCAATTTTTGAGAACACCGTTGCTCCTTTCATCTGATCAAAGAGATCATCTATCTGTGGCATTGGGTACCTATTTTTCACTATAGCATGGTTCAAGTCCCTGTAATCTATACACATTCATAAGGAACCTTCCTTCTTCTTCACAAAAATTGCTGGTGCACCCCAAGGTGAGACACTGGGCCTTATTAACCCTAAGTCAAGTAGTTCTTTCAACTGCATCTACAACTCACAAAGTTATGGTGTTATCATTCTATATGGAGTCTTGGAAATTGGCTCTGCACCAGGTTTTATCTCAATGGTAAATTTGAGCTCCCTCTAAGGAGGTAACCCTGACAACTCTTTCGGAAAGACATCCTTAAACTCCGACAATACTGGGTACTAATACAAGGAGGGTCCTTTCCTTTCATTGATTACTTCCACTACATATAGTCGACACCCTTGCCTCATGCAACTTTTAACCTTCATGGTCGATATAAAGTGCAAAGACATCTTCCTCCATACACCATGGATCTCTAGTGGCCTTCCTTCATCGTCAACACAAAGCACCCTTTTCGCGAAACAATCTACCATAGCTTGATGTGATTTTAACCAATCCATTTCAATGATTAGGTCATACATCCTGAGAGTAGTGACATATACCTTCAACCTAGTAGTACACACTCCCAAGTCTACTAGACAATTATCAATGCTAGGTCCTACCACTTGTTTTTCCCCTGAATCCATCTCGACTTGTTTAAAGTCATCGTGCTCGTAAGTTTCCAACCCACACTTTTCTAATGCAGATGGTGAAATGAAACTATTTGTAGCACCAGAATCAAATAAAATTTTAACATTGACATGATTTAGCGTACTTGACGACTCCAACACCATGGATTGATGTTATTCCTGTCGATTATTAACCATTGCATAAATATGGTGGCTACTACTTTCTCTTCCCATTGAGGCCTTTCCATCTCTATGCACAAATCTTGGTTGCAACTCTGGGAAGTCACGCTGGTAATGGGGTCCTCCACACGCCTAACACATAACATGATATGGAATCTGCGCATTTCCCTGTGACAGTCTCTGAAATGATTTCCTTCACTTGGATCCCCTGCCCCTACTTGTTGCTCCCTTAGAAGGTCGTGGACCTTCTTGCATCGTTGGTGACGAGTGGGATGTCGCACTCGCTGCCATTGAAATACCTATAGAAAATGTCCTAGGTGCGACTCTATTAACATAAGGAGGTGACCTAGAGATCCCTCCCCTGGAGAAGGTCCTAGGGGCCTTCCCCACGAATCCAGGATGTTGTGGAAAGGTTGATCTCATAACTTCGTTTAAGCTCATATGCTCCTCTCCATAACGTGCATTTTCAACTTATTCTACTACTGATGATGGTTTCCACATCCGTACCATGGCCCTTATCTTAAGGTTTAACCCATACACAAAACGTTCTTCCTATCATTGATCGGTATCCATGTACGAGACATATTTTACCAAATCTATGAACCTGATATCGTAATCTTCCATGGTACTATTTTCCTGAACAAGAGCGTAAAATTCTCCCACCTATTGTTCCTCGTAGTAAGCCGAAAAATATTTCCTCTCGAGCCTTTACTCAAAAAGTTCCCATGAGATAGTGTCTGGGGTAATTTGCAATTGGCTCTCTAGGTTACCCTACCAGTTCAAGGCACTGTCACTCAATTGAAATATTGTTATTTTTTCCTTTGATGTGGAATCATTGTCTTTTAAGGCGAAACATCTTGTCATTCCTTCCAACCATGCCTTCGCACGTTCACTGGCACGACCCCTGACAAACTCTGAGAGTTTGATCTTCTGTAGTTCTCTAGTGATGTCCCCAGGTGGAGGCCCTCCCTCTGAATCCCTCCACGCTTCAGGTTTACCCACTCTAGATGGTGGGGGTTCCACTTAGACATCTTCGGGCTGACTCCCCTTTAAAGTCTCATTAATAGCATCCAAAGAGCACAAAATGAGAGCTAATTCAAGTGATGGTGGTGGCAGTGTTGGTGTTGGCGGTCCTTGCGACGATGCCCCTCGACCTCGATTTCCCCAATTCCTAACCATCTTGAATAATTGAATCTGCATCAAACCAAATGCTTGTTAGAGAAGAGTCTAAGGCAGTTCACATTCGCTCAACTTATACTTGTAAATATAGGGTTAGGCGTAAGTTTTTTTTTTTTACTTGTCTGTAAATAGACGTTACTCTCTTTAGGGTAAGTGGCTAGGTCCGGGTTAAAGCATCTAATCTCAATGTGTTCTCCTAAGTAAACTATTGAATCTCTCACCTATAACACACTCGCTAATGTGCATCTAATCCCCTATGTAATGTCTTCTATTATACCTTCTATTATAACTTAGCTATTCACCACAACATGCGTCGAACTCCCA
>JASDQU010507387.1:11321-22983 GCA_032191745.1 Picea mariana
TCTCCAAACCTTCATGTATATGACATCTTCCTTTTTCTCTATAGATTTGTCATGATATTTCACTTCTATGTATCTTGAGAGTGCAATCTCTAGGACTTGTTCTTCCTTTACCTATTCTTCATTATGATCTTGATCTCCTTGTCTTTCTTGTACTATGGAAAGTCTTGTAATTTCTGGAATCTGTTCTTCTCTCACTTTATTTTCTTCTCGTTCTTTCCTTTTCCAAATATTGGTGTATCTGATATATGTTTCTTTCTTCATGGATGGCACTATCATGCTTCTACAATTCTAAGATATATGACCATAGTTGTGGCATTTTTAACATTCAATATTGCGAGGAGCCACATAAGCACTTATTGCCTGAGTATTTCTTCCATATGCTCCTTAGTCTGCAACTTTATATCCAAAGTTAGTACAATAAAAATAATAACCATAAAATAAATTTTGATACCTGGGGGTGAATGATAGTATTTGTGGTGTATTCCTTCTGAATTCCTGCCTTGCTTGATCATGATTGAAACTTATTTCTGGCTTGAATGTGAAGGGTCTTCTTGAAGATGTATCTTTATCATTTTTCTTAGATTATGGTTGACCATGATTCCTTCCTTTGATTACTTCTGCATAACTCTTGATCTTTTCTTCATTCTTATTTTTTGTTAACTTGGAATGATTCTCTTCATTCTCTACTGTTGATGTGGATGTTTTTGTCTCTTCAACATTCTTACTACGCTTGAAAACTTTTACTCTCAACATGACAACTTCTTCTTCAAGTTTCTCCACTTCTTCTTCTTCTTTCTTCAACATATGATTCCTCGTGATTTCTTCTATTCAGTTTGATTCTTCAAGTTGGATCATCAATGTGATTATTTCATTTTCAAGTTCTCTTTCTCGTTGACTGAAATTTGCTTCATGATTATTTTTCTTTTCAATCTCAAGATTTTATTCTATTTCAATGGGATTTTCTGTCTCATCACTTTCAATATTCAAATAAGGGCATTCAATTCCAAGATGTTATATTTATTTACAATTAAAGAAAAAATACTCACCTCTGTAGGCTTATTCATTATCTGAGTTGTCACCTGCTTCATTTTCTTTTGTTCCTTTCCTTGTGTAAATATCTTGTAGGCCATCCCAAAGCTCTTTGGTTGATGCACACTGTCCCACTTTGTTTTTTACTAAATTAGGTAATCCTTTCATGATAAAATCCATTTATATCTTGTTGGTCCTTTTAAATTCCTTCTTGGTTGTAGTCTTCGAAGGTTTCTTTGTAGCGATGTATCCTGTAACAATTGATTTCCAAACATCATATCCTTTTTCCTATAAAATTGTTTTCATCCTGATACTCCACATTTCATACTCCTAACCATTCTGACCATTGAAATGTGGTATTCCATTTTTATACAAAATGTTTCTCTCTGTGATCTACCTTCCAATGGTTAAACTTATTCCTAAAGGACCTTCTCTGATACCAAGTGTTGGAATACTGAAGGGTGGGGGGGGTGAATCAGTATGATCACTTAATACCACTTTTAATCACAATATGTATTATTTAACTTTATCAGTAGTATTCAATGGTTTATCATTTATGCATTCAATACAGTATTGCATCATGAACAATATCATCCAACATTTCATAATAAACAATGATAGAGAAAACATCCACAAATACACAGTACACTAATATTTACGTGGAAACCCATTGCAGGAGAAAAAAAAATGATTTTATTATATGTCTTAAGAAGTACTTTCATAGGAAGCACCAACTTCCTTACTTTCCAGCTACAAATGGAAGGAGGCTCCAACCCCCTAGTTTCTCAAGCTCCAACCTGAAGGAAGCTGCAACTCCCAAATTATCTGGCTCCAGCCAAAAGGAGGCTACAACCCCCTAGCTTCTCAGGCTCCAACCTAAAGGAAGCTACAACTCCCTGCTTTTTTGGCTCCAACCAGAAGGAGGCTACAACCCCCTATGTTCTCCATATACAACCAGAAGGTGGCTACAACCACCTATCCTTTCCTCGTCCGACCACCCTGAAATATAAATGTAGAAAACATGTCACTACCACTGAATCAACCACTTCCACTATCAACATGTCACTGTCAACCTGTGACATCAACCTGTCTCACCAACCTGTCACAAAAACCTGTCACATCAATCTGTTTCAATCAACCTGTCACATCAATCTCATCAACCAAGATAGATCTAATCACCAAGACAACTCGCAACCATATGCACAATATCACCAAGATGTGCATTAATAAAAACTACTCATATCAACTCAAACCATCACCAAGATGTGCATCAAACATACCAGATCTAATCTCATAGATCATATACCAAGAACACCCARAAAWTCCTCTAGCAATGCACCACAAGATATACCAATATAACCAGTAATGTGACTCAACATATCTGCCTCAAATCATAGTCTACAACAGATATCATACATCCAATAGGGGATATACCAAACCTCACAAAGTCATGTCTCAAGCATGCTTCACAACACCACTAAGATGCAATCTCGAAACATAATCATGAACATACCTTTAACTCTGTAGTAACCTTGTTGTATCTGATCTCTGACAAACATACTTGCAGTATCTCCTCAGATTTTGCAACCAAGAATAAACATATTCTCTTTCCCCTTTTTACAAATCCATGCTTTCTTCTTCTACTACATGTGGATGTCCACCATTTGTCCCACTGTGGCCTGCGGATGTTCGTTCCCCTCATGAATTTAATGTATGCAACCATATCTCTCTGAATCTCACGAATGTCCACGTTTATCTATGCCTGCATTCTCTAGCGGGAAAACCCCCCTATGGACTACATTAGGGTTCAACATGTAGGAAGATCTAACTTTCTAAAAGTCTCCTACTTTTATAAATACCCTGAATATACCCCAGATTAATACATGAAAGACAAAGTGAAAAGATGAGGTAAATTTACCTTTTACTCCACATCCAGTGTCAATCCTTTCGCGTTCGATAGCTTCACTGAATACAAGCCTCCTCTCAAGGCTGGTCTGCATTCACAAACAGATAAACAGGAAACTACAAACATGCATCTCATATATAAATCATGTGTTAGATGTTAGTATAAGACATAAATCGAATACAAATATTTGACACATCATATTTTGGGATAGAAAAAGTATTCCTTTTATTGATATCACAATGTTTACTTACAACCAGGTCGGCGACTGCTCCATGAACATGGTCCGGGCTCCTCTTCACCAAGCTCCAACTGTGCTTCCACGTATCTTTCTCCTCTCACACTTCTTCTATGGAAATGGCATAGGCTTATGATGGAGGAAAAAGGGCAAGAATGGGAAATTCTTATGCAAATCTCACAAGGTGGTTGCAATTATTTCGGGCAAGGAGGGGATGTGAAATGGGCAGAGTTTCACTATTCTTATTCTTGGCCTAGGAATGAGACCCAAAACCTCCTTTTATATGGAAATAGGATGGTTATTCGGTTGGGTGATGGGCTATAGGTGGTGGATCAGTTGGGAAACTACCCAATAGCCCGTAATCTCAACGAATTCCTTGCAACTTTTTAATTTTTGCAATATTTGTGGGTATACGCGAATTGTAATGGTGTAGCTAGCGTACGTACACGAGCTGTAGTGGTGCAGCAAACGTCCATATGCAAGCAGTAATGGTGCAGGGCACGTACATCTTCAAAAATAGTGTTTTTAAGAAGAGCTGGTCAGTGATGGCTTGGCAAAAATAGCATGTATGGTGCAATTTAGGGTTATAGCAGATGCCCCCTAATGTGTGAGGTTATAAGAGCATCTAATGGTCGAAATACATTACAAATATTCACCAATGTATGAAGCGAGTGAGCCTGGGACCAGAGTTTGGGAGGTGCCATCTGCAAAAATAACAATTGTCTCTCTGAGGCCGGCATACCCATGCTTAGGATGAAATAAATCATGGTTGCCAGTCAAATACACTACAGATACATTTCATATAACTATATAAAGTGTAGCCGTGAGAGATACACAATGGATCTACATCTCCAAATCAAAGATATACATGTATAATATCCATGTTCAAGAAGCGAATGACACCTAATGGCTGGAGATGAGGCCTTCAGAGCTCGAGCAACTACTTCAAGATCTTCAAAACTCAGGTAGGAGTGTAATGTGAGTGTACGAGATCACTACCCAGAGGTCTTCGACAGCTCATCGGGAACAAACAAGAGGACCTCGATGATCAGGAAGATAACTTCATTGATTTCAAACAAGGACTTGATTGGACTTTTGGGATGGTCAGTCATGAGGTCAAGAGACAAACTGTAGAAAGGTCGACTCAGGTTGGGTAAAAAATCCCTTGGACAATAGCATGATAGATGATCAGACTCAAGCAACATGATGTTGACATAAGTCTACGATGCAGAAGGCAACACAAACTCTCCATATGTTTGGATGGATAACCAAATGGAGGAGGACCCAAATCTATGTAACGAGAACAACTTCCTAAGCTCATATTAGATACCAAAGCTTGACGAAAAAATGGAAGAATGTGATTTGTCCAAGGGTGACTCATTGTGCTGCCAGAAAAAGAAAATATATTTCCCGTCCTCTTTTTTGGGCATATTTGATTTTTTTGTCTTTTTCAATCTTTTTGAAGAGCTTGAAAAACAATAAAATAATGCTACGCTACAAAGGAGGCATGAGTGTCACAAGCATACTAGTTCCAATTGCAAGGAACACACTAATTCTCATATCAAGGAGACATGTGCAGGAAAAGGACACTCTGGAAAATTCCTCCATGGGTCAAGGTGTCAGGTCGCAAAGACAAAGTGCTACAAGGCTTGCGTATAAGGCATACTTCAAAGGTTCAGTTGAGAGGAACATGGAGCTGGCATTAGGCCAAAGACGCAGAGATGTAAATTCAATTAGTGGTACACGATGAAACCCCCTTCAATGTATTTTTCACGAGCCCAGAGAAGGTAAGATCAATGGTTTTTTCATGCTTAGAGAGTCTAAAAAACATAAAAGAAGACTCCACTGGGATACCTTTTTCGGAAATAGTCTAGTCGGTTCGAGAAAAGGGGTAAACTAGCACCAAAGAGACGTCTATTCAGAACAATTTTAACGAGTGTGACACAGACAAGATCACTCGACAATCTTTTCAATTTTAAGGAGTCTGAAAAGAGCATAACTATGAACTCACAACCTTTTTCTAGATTTAGTCTCCTTAGCCTGAAAAAGTATAAAATCTACTTAGGAGAACTCTCCCAGTGAAACGAATCTCTCGAGGTGTACCTTTTTCGTCCTTAATCTACAAGTCGGAAAAAGGGGTAAACTCATGCCAGTAGATGTTTTTCTGGACCAATTTAATGAGTGTGAAAGAACAAGGTCACTCGACGATCTTTTGAATTTTAAGGAGACTGAAAAGAGTTTAACTATAGACTCTATATCATATGTTCTTCTGGACCAATTAACGAGTGTGAAATAACCAGGTCACTCGATGATCTTTTCAATTTTAAGGAGTCTAAAAAGAGCTTAACTATGGACTCCGTGGGGGTTCCTTTTTCGTAAATTTAGTTCCTCGAGCCTGAAAAAGGGTTAAACTTATACCTGAGAATACTCTTCTAGCAAACCAAAGTTCATAGAGTATACCTTTTCTCGTACAATTGACCATCCAGACCAAAAACGGGTAAACTACCACCGGACAGACGTGCCTTCAATTTTTAGTTTGGCGAGCGTGAAGGACAACAAGATCGCTCAACAATCTTTTCATGTTTAGAGAGTTTGAAAAGGGCTTAAAGAAGACTCTTTTTTGGGAGTCTCGAGGGTGAGACCAAGGGTGATGACACATATGATGTATGAGGCTCAATCTCATAATCATGGTAGGACTAAAAGGACTCCCGAGCCTAAAGTCATTAACGACGGCATGAACGCCAAAATGCAACCAGGATCTACCTAGGGAATCCATGTAGAGGTAGTCTCTAACACCTCACCATGACACTTCTAAAGAAGCAATGATGGTTCCGTACCAGATTTTGGTGGGATCGATCCTATGGCAAAGCGGAAAATAAAATGAGATGCAGAAAGTGGAGGTGGAATCCTAACTTAAATGAAAAAAGTTGGGAAAACAACTTTTACCAAAGGACCTTTAAAAGTGACCCATGTCCCAAAAAACTTTCCAAGCCAAAAAAGTGAAGTGTATCATAACATCCAATGATAAACTCAAGAACCATGTTAAATGATTTTCAAGCCAGAAAAAACGACAGAAGGGTTCAAAAAAGTGACAAAAAGGCCAAAAAAGTCTATAAATAGAAGCTGACAGCTAATTTTCACCATTGCAAATTGAGAATTAACCAAAAAGATAAAAATACCCCTTTGCTAAAAGAGTTGATTTCGGGAGCTTCAGAGGACGAAACGAACTTCCACTCGGACCAAGTAAGTACAAATCAACCCCTATTTCATTTCAATACTTCCTTTATTCTTTTCTTTTAGTTTTTTGGAGGGAGTGCACTCCTAAAAAGGGGCGGCCCTACATGTACGCGGGTTGTCCAAGGACAGCCCGCGTATGCCCACGGGTAGAAAAAAATCTACTCATGTGCATACGTGACTGTGTCCAAGACAACCCGCGTACACCCTCATTAACATAGAAAAAATGAAAAAACAAGAGCTAACTCCCTTCATGAACTTGTCATTTGACAGGATGCATGTCCATTGGAGAGAGAGGGAGCATGAAGATATTGATATCTTGGTCGAAGAGGAACCTGCTGTTGTCGCTGCATTGAAACAATGCGGGTTATGGAAGTTCTTCCAGTGTCCACTCATGAGGGCACAACCCAAGATGTTGAATACCTTGGTGCATTATTGGCATCCTGACGCTGAGGAATTTATGCTCGAGGGGCAGCTGTTGACTCCAATGGCTAAAGACATATACTTTCTGACCGGCCTCTCAAGGAGAGGGGAACTAGTCAGCTTGCATTTTTTTCCCCTAGGGCCCCATAACATCGTCGAGCTGATCGAACTACATTGTGAGGCCGGCACTGAGAAAGTAGGTTCTCAGGTGCCAATCCACAATATCACCAACCTATCAATGAAAGTGATAGTTTTACTCATTGGGCAGATCAATGGATCTGGGGCCTTACATCAGGCCTCCTGGGTGCACATGTATTGTGCAGTGTAGTGCTTGAATGAACGAGTGTTCGACTGGAAAATGACCATGCTTGATTGCATGAAGAGACAGCTTACAGAGTGTTGTGGGTGGAGTAACAAAAACTTCGGGTTTGGTACTGTTTTTTGCTCGTTCTTCTTTGAGAGGATACCTAACATGAGTCCACGAGAGACAGTACGGTGACATGTGGCCTCCTTCCCGACAGTCTGTAGGTGGGCAGCATTGTTGTCGTGACAGGGGGGAGGAAGGACCATAGAGGCCTTCGACAATACATTTTTTGACTGGTGGGCACGACAGATTCCTCCCATAGAGGACTACCCCTATGACATAATCAACTTCTCTAGAAATCCATACATGCCTGTACCTCCTGGAGAAGAGAGAGGAGAGATAGGTACATTTGTTTTTTTTAATTTATTTAATTTTTAAGTTTATTTTTATATATATCATTTTTATATGCACCAGAGTATCTGACAACTATGTATTTGTTATGTACAGATGTAGGGCCAGTGTGTCCAGCAGATTTCGCAAGGACCGGGCGGCGTCTTCGACCAGAGGCAACACCAGTAGCAGTCGTCGGACCAGTAGCAGTAGTAGGGGGACCTATAGCTGGAGAGGCTGAGAGAGTTTTGAGATGGGTGGAGCGGAACCTCACCGTGCTCACTCGTATAGTTCACATGGCCGAGATCGAGGATCTCCCGCCATCAATGAAGCCTCACGTAGTTGGGGTGCCACAGACCTGGGTCCAACTCTTTCGGCGTTTGGAAAATGTCATCGATCACTATGGCATGGCCAACAGGCCCCGTGCTTAGCTAGGGTGTACCACTTACGTGCCGAGGGCACTCTTTTGTATATTTTTGAGGCCATAAGCCTCGTGATGTATACCAGACATATTATTTTTGAGGCGTTCGCGCCCACCTATGTACTCTAAGACTTTTTGATATATATATATGTGTATTTACATATTTTATGTCTTATGGATCAAATTTTTACAAATGTATCTACATGTGTATGTGTGTGTTTCTTTTTATGTGTGTGCAATATGCCAATCTAATACTTGATTAGCTAGAGTATCTGTCATTTGACTCAATCTCCTAGGAACATGGATATACATAATGTAATCAAAGTATCATTCTAAGAGACATACCCTAAGGAATTGTCAGTGTAGAGTAGGATCATAAACGTGGTAAACCCCATTTAACTGGGACACAACCAGCTGAGCATCTAAGTAGACCCGGAGATGAGAGATACCATGCGACAAAGCATCATGAAGAAACTCTATTATTGCACTGTATTCGGCGACGTTGTTTGTGGCATCAACCAAATAGATACCTCTAGAATATAGCCACTGGCCTTGAGGTGTGAATATCCCCCAAGCTGCGGAAGAAAGCCTCCGAGTGTGTCAGCTAGTGTCATCTGTGAACCCAATGAACACCTATGATTCACTTGACATCTGCCACAGTGAAAAACGACGACATAAATAACAACATGTCTATAAAACAAAAAGAGAAAAACTAACTGTATAAGAACTATACATATGTACAAGAAGTCACCCAAGGTGACCCACCTACAAGTAATACTTCTTGAGGTAGAGCCCATTTCTAGGCTTCGCCAAAGCATTTCCATCAAATTCAAATAGACAATAAACACCCTTCTTTAATACCTCCTTCATGATGAAAGGTATGAACCACATGGGTTTGAACTTGGATGCCCCCAGGGGATCCTTATCTTGGTCATAGACTAGGACAAGGTCGCCTTCGGAGAAAATTTGAGGACGAACGAACTGATCATATTGACACTTGACTCATTGCTTGTGAGCCTCATTGGCCAAGGCTACATCATGGCATTGTTCATCGATCTACTCGAGATATAATAAGCATTCCTCAAGCGGTGAAGTGTCTGAAAATAATTGTACTGCCAACTTTAGAGATGGGATCTGGCACTCAATAGGCAAGACTGCTTCTAGCCCGTAAACGAGTTGAAAAGGTGAGAAACCGGTGGCAGTCTTTACAGACAATTGGTATGCCCATAACACTGAGTATAACATTAAATGCCAATTTGACTTGGCAGAATTGATCGTTCATTGTATAATATGCTTGAGGGACTTATTCACAGCCTCCACCTGACCATTCTTTTGTGGGTATTAGGGTGATGAATTCTCTTTCCTTAACCCAAGCTTTGAAGTTAACTCAAACATCATTTTGTTCAGAAAGTGACTGCCATGGTCAGTGACAATCTCCTTCGGGATGCCAAACCTTGTTATTATCTAATTGAAAATAAAGAGAGTTGTTGTCTCACCATCATTATTGAACGTTGGCATAGCTTCGACCCACTTTGTGAAGTATTTTACTGCTACGATGATATAACGATGCCCCCTGGCTGAAGCCGGGTGGCATGTAGTATAATAATTACCCCACTTGGTGAAGGGACCAACTGTAATGACGAGAAACATGGGAGTGGGGTGTGCCCTCATCTTCCGAGAGAAGATCTGACATGGGTGGCACTTCTTGATCGATTCAACACAATCCTTGATTAACGTCCGCCAAAAGTAACCAGCTCGTAGAATATTTTGGGGTATTTCCAATCCATACAAATGGTTGCCACATGCTCCAGTGTGGAAGTCATTAAAAACGAGTTTCATTTATTCATGAGTGAGACACCGGTGGAGGATGAAATCTACACCTCGAAGATACAAAGTGTCATCGAGTATGAGATAGTTTTTTTCCTGATGGCGTATATGTCGACACTCATCACTAGGAGAAAAGGTGGGGCACTTCAAAGTCTAGATATAGACTAGTATATCTCCATACCAGGGGTCCAAAGATGAAATCAAAAAAAGATCTTCTTTAATCGGTGATTCCTCGAGTGTAACATCACCTGATTGGACTGGAAGTTCCGAGATAAGTTCTGCAAAGACCAATGACTTTTTAGATTTCGCTGAAAAAAAATCCAAGTCAAATTCCTGGAGGATAATGATCCATCTACTGATCTTTCCATTGATGATGCGTCGTGTCAACACATATTGAAATGGATTCACAATAGGAATGACAGTGGTCTTTCGAAGCAAAATATAATGACGGAAATGTTGGATAGCATGCACTACTACCAACGCAAGCTTCTCAATATGAGAGTAGTTGAGTTATGGTCCAACTAGGCCTTGACTCAGGTAATAAATCACATTCTCTTCAAGCAGTTTGTCCTCTTGAACCAATACCATACAGATGGTTGACTCTGCAGCGGCCAAATACAATAATAAATCTTTATTATAATTGGGAGGTCGGAGCAGAGGGGTATACGTAAGGGTGTGTTTCAACGCTTCGAAAGAGAGCTGAGAGGCTTCGTCCCAAGGGAAAGGAACTCCCTTCTTCAGTAAACATATGAACCCTTTAGTTATTTCGGCATAGTTTGCGATAAAACGCCGAAGAAAGTTCGCTTTACCCTGTAAGCTTTGAAGTTGAGGGACTGTGCACGGGGGAGGAAACTGTACTATCACCTCAACCTTCAGAGGATCGACCATGATCCCTATTGTTGAAACTATGAAACCTAAAAGATGAGTTGACGTCATGCAGAAACTGCATTTGTTTGGATTCAAGCGAATCCGATAGTAGCAACATCGCTCAAATATTAGTCGGAGGTGCGTGGGATGGTCAACTCTCTTACGAGATCGTGATGCTAAATCAGACTCGAATATATGTCTAATTTCATGGAAAGCAAAAGACATGTCCCGCTGAAAAGTGGCTCCAACATTATTTAGGCAAAAAGGCATCTTACGATAAGCAAATGTGCCCCATGGACAGATAAAAGTTGTTTTATGTTGGTCTTCGGGCTTAATTTGTATCTGGTTGTATCCCAAAAAAACCATCCATGAAAGAAAATACCTTAGAGCTTGCGCATTCATAGATAATCTGATCAATGAATGGGTTGGGAAATTATCCTTTGGACAAGCCTTGTTCAAATCAAGGAAGTCCATACACACGCGAGTCGTTCCCTATTTTTTGTTGACTGGAACGATATTTGACACCCATTGATTCAACTGAATGGGGTAGATGAAACCGACTTTGAGAATTTTCTCTACTTCAGCCTTAATAGATGTTTCTTTCTGAGGATTAACTGAATGAAGCTTCTGTCGGATCGACTTGGCGTCGGGATAAGTCGTTATTTCATGTTAGACAATTCTTGTATTGATGCCTGGAATTTCCTCATAAGAACAGGCAAAAACGTCACGGAATTCTTTAAATAAATCTGTGTAGATTTGAATCTCCTCGGGGTATCAGTCCACTCCGATGAAGACATTCTCCATGACACCAGGGTTTCTGGAGATTTCAATAGGTATCATTTCAGTGATGGTTTCCATATTACCCTCGGCATAAACTGCGTGCATAGCCATAGGATTAATAGGACAAGGCCTATCTCTAGTCATAGTCAACATGAATTCTCCTGCCTCTATTCTTCTTAAATCTGGGAGGAAATAAGATCTATGATGGAGATCATCCCAGGGTATTTTCAGACCAGTCAATGCCTC
>JASDQU010507387.1:23876-35513 GCA_032191745.1 Picea mariana
AAACCATCACCAAGATGTGCATCAAACATACCAGATCTAATCTCATAGATCATATACCAAGAACACCCAGAAATTCCTCTAGCAATGCACCACAAGATATACCAATATAACCAGTAATGTGACTCAACATATCTGCCTCAAATCATAGTCTACAACAGATATCATACATCCAATAAGGGATATACCAAACCTCACAAAGTCATGTCTTAAGCATGCTTCACAACACCACTAAGATGCAATCTCAAAACATAATCATGAACATACCTTTAACTCTGTAGTAACCCTGTTGTATCTGATCTCTGACAAACATACTTGCAGTATCTCCTCAGATTTTGCAACCAGGAATAAACATATTCTCTTTCCCCTTTTTACAAATCCATGCTTTCTTCTTCTAGTACATGTGGATGTCCATGCTTTGTCCCACTGTGGCCTGCGGATGTTCGTTCCCCTCACGAATTTAATGTACACAACCATATCTCTCTGAATCTCATGAATGTCCATGTTTATCTATGCCTGCATGCTCTAGCGGGAAAACCCCCCTATGGACTACACTAGGGTTCAACATGTAGGCAGATCTAACTGTCTAAAAGTCTCCTACTTTTATAAATACCCTGAATATACCCCATATTAATACATGAAAGACAAAGTGAAAATATGAGGTAACTTTACATTTTACTCCACGTCCAGTGTCTATCCTTTCGCGTTCGATAGCTTCGCTGACTACAAGCCTCCTCTCAAGGCTGGTTTGCATTCACAAATAGATAAACAGGAAACTACAAACATGCATCTCATATATAAATCATGTGTTAGATGTTAGTATAAGACATAAATCGAATACAAATATTTGACACATCATATTTTGGGATAGAAAAAGTATTCCTTTTATTGATATCACAATGTTTACTTACAACCAGGTCGGCGACTGCTCCATGAACATGGTCTGGGCTCCTCTTCACCAAGCTCCAACTGTGCTTCCACGTATCTTTCTCCTCTCACACTTCTTCTATGGAAATGGAATAGGCTTATGATGGAGGAAAAAGGGCTAGAATGGGAAATTCTTATGCAAATCTCACAAGGTGGTTGCAATTATTTGGGGCAAGGAGGGGATGTGAAATGGGCAGAGTTTCACTATTCTTATGCTTGGACTAGGAATGAGACCCCAAAACCTCCTTTTATATGAAAATAGGATGGTTATTCGGTTGGGTGACGGGCTATAGGTGGTGGATCAGTTGGGAAACTACCCAATAGCCCGTAATCTCAACGAATTCCTTGCAACTTTTTAATTTTTGGAATATTTGTGGGTATACGCGAGTTGTAATGGTGTAGCTAGTGTATGTACGTGAGCTGTAGTGGTGCAGCAAACGTCCATATGCAAGCAGTAATGGTGCAGGGCGCGTACATCTTCAAAAATAGTGTTTTTAAGAAGAGCTGCTCAGTGATGGCTTGGCAAAAATAGCATGTATGGTGCAATTTAGGGTTATAGCAGATGCCCCCTAATGTGTGAGGTTATAAGAGCATATAATGGTCGAAATACATTACAAATCTTCACCAATGTATGAAGCGAGTGAGCCTGGGACCAGATTTTGGGAGGTGCCATCTGCAAAAATAACAATTGTCTCTCTGAGGCCGGCATACCCATGCTCGGGATGAAATAAATCATGGTTGCTAGTCAAATACAATACAGATACATTTCATATAACTATATAAAGTGTAGCCGTGAGAGATACACAATGGATCTACATCTCCAAATCAAATATATACATGTATAATATCCATGTTCAAGAAGCGAATGACGCCTGATGGCTAGAGATGAGGCCTTCAGAGCTCGAGCAACTACTTCAAGATCTTCAAAACTCGGGTAGGAGTGTAATGTGAGTGTACGAGATCACTACCCAGAGGTCTTCGACAACTCATCGGGAACAAACAAGAGGACCTCGATGATCGGGAAGATAACTTCATTGATTTCAAACAAGGACTTGATTGGAATTTTGGGATGGTTGGTCATGAGGTCAAGAGACAAACTGTATAAAGGCCGACTCAGGTTGGGTAAAAAATCCCTTGGACAATAGCACGATAGATGATCAGACTCAGGCAACATGATGTTGACATAAGTCTACGATGCAGAAGGCAACACAGACTCTCCATATGTTTGGAAGGATAACCAAATGGAGGAGGACCCAACTCTATGTAACGAGAACAAATTCCTAAGGTCATATTAGATACCAAAGCTTGATGAAAAAGTGGAAGAATGTGATTTGTCCAAGGGTGACTCATTGTGCTGCCAGAAAAAGAAAATATATTTCCCGTCCTCTTTTTTGGGTATCTTTGATTTTTTTGTCTTTTTCAATCTTTTTGAAGAGCTTGAAAAACAATAAAAGAATGCTACGCTACAAAGGAGGAATGAGTGTCACAAGCATACTAGTTCCAATTGCAAGCAAAACACTAATTCTCATATCAAGGAGACATGTGCAGGAAAAGGACACTCTGGAAAATTCCTCCATGGGTCAAGGTGTCAGGTCGCAAAGACAAAGTGCTACAAGGCTTGCGTATAAGGCATACTTAAAAGGTTCAGTTGAGAGGAACATGGAGCTGGCATTAGGCCAAAGACGCAGAGATGTAAATTCAATTAGTGGTACACGATGAAACCCCCTTCAATGTATTTTTCACGAGCCCAGAGAAGGTAAGATCAGTGGTTTTTTCATGTTTAGAGAGTCTAAAAAACATAAAAGAAGACTCCACTGGGATACCTTTTTCGGAAATATTCTAGTCGGTTCGAGAAAAGGGGTAAACTAGCACCGAAGAGACATCTATTCAGAACAATTTTAACGAGTGTGACACAGACAAGATCACTCGACAATCTTTTCAATTTTAAGGAGTCTGAAAAGAGCTTAACTATGAACTCACAACCTTTTTCTAGATTTAGTCTCCTTAGCCTGAAAAAGTATAAAATCTACTTAGAAGAACTCTCCCAGCGAGACGAATCTCTCGAGGTGTACCTTTTTCATCCTTAATCTACAGGTCGGAAAAAGGGGTAAACTCATGCCAGTAGATGTTTTTCTGGACCAATTTAACGAGTGTGAAAGAACAAGGTCACTCGACGATCTTTTCAATTTTAAGGAGACTAAAAAGAGTTTAACTATAGACTCTGTATCGTATGTTCTTCTGGACCAATTAACGAGTGTGAAATAACAAGGTCACTCGATGATCTTTTCAATTTTAAGGAGTCTAAAAGGAGCTTAACTATGGACTCCGTGGGGGTTCCTTTTTCGTAAATTTAGTTCCTCGAGCCTGAAAAAGGGTTAAACTTATACCTGAGAATACTCTTCTAGCAATCCGAAGTTCATAGAGTATACCTTTGCTCGTACAATTGACCATCCGGACCAAAAATGGGTAAACTACCACCGGACAGACGTGCCTTCAATTTTTAGTTTGGCGAGCGTGAAGGACAACAAGATCGCTCAGCAATCTTTTCATGTTTAGAGAGTTTGAAAAGGGCTTAAAGAAGACTCTTTTTTGGGAGTCTCGAGGGTGATACCAAAGGTGATGACACATACAATGTATGAGGCTCAATCTCGTAATCATGGTAGGACTAAAAGGAATCCCGAGCCTAAAGTCATTAACGATGGCATGAACGCTAAAATGCAACTAGGATCTACCTAGGGAATCCATGTAGAGGTAGGCTCTAACACCTCACTATGACACTTCTAAAGAAGCAATGATGGTTATGTACCACATTTTGGTGGGATCGATCCTATGGCAAAGCAGAAAATACAATGAGATGCAAAAAGTGGAGGTGGAATCCTAACTTAAATGAAAAAGGTTGGGAAAACAACTTTTACCAAAGGACCTTTAAAAGTGACCCATCTCCCAAAAAACTTTCCAAGCCAAAAAAGTGAAGTGTATCATAACATCCAATGATAAACTCAAGAACCATGTTAAATGATTTTCAAGCCAGAAAAAACGACAGAAGGGTTCAAAAAAGTGGCAAAAAGGCCAAAAAAGTCTATAAATAGAAGCTGACAGCTAATTTTCACCATTGCAAATTGAGAATTAACCAAAAAGCTAAAAATACCCCTTTTCTAAAAGAGTTTATTTCGGGAGCTTTAGAGGACGAAACGAACTTCTGCTCGAACCACGTAAGTACAAATCAACCCCCCTTTCATTTCGATACTTCCCTTATTCTTTTCTTTTAGTTTTTTGGGGGGAGTGCATTCCTAAAAAGGGGCGGCCCTACATGTACGCGGGTTGTCCAAGGACAGCCCGCGTATGCCCACGGGTAGAAAAAAATCTACTCGCGTGCATACGTGACTGTGTCCAAGACAACCCGTGTACACCCTCATTAACATAGAAAAAATGAAAAAACAAGAGCTAACTCCCTTCATGAACTTGTCATTTGACAGGATGTATGTCCATTGGAGAGAGAGGGAGCATGAAGATATTGATATCTTGGTCGAAGAGGACCCTGCTGTTGTCGCTGCATTGAAACAATGCGGGTTATGGAAGTTCTTCCAGTGTCCACTCATGAGGGCACAACCCAAGCTGCTAAATACCTTGGTGGATTATTGACATCCTGACCCTGAGGCGTTTATGCTCGAGGGGCAGTTATTGACTCCAATGGCTAAAGACATATACTTTCTGACTGGCCTCTCAAGGAGAGGTGAACTAGTCAACTTGCATTCTTTTCCCCTAGGGCCCCATAACATCGTCGAGCTGATTGGACTACATTGTGAGGCCGGCACTGAGAAAGTAGGTTCTCAGGTGCCAATCCACAATATCACCAACCTATCAATGAAAGTGATAGTTTTACTCATTGGGCAGATCAATGGATCTGGGGCCTTACATCAGGCCTCCCAGGTGCACATGTATTGTGCAGTGTAGTGCTTGAATGAACGAGTGTTCGACTGGAAAATGGCCATGCTTGACTGCAAGAAGAGACAGCTTACAGAGTGTCATGGGTGGAGTAACAAAAACTTCAGGTTTGGTACTGTTTTGTGCTTGTTCTTCTTTGAGAGGATACCTAGCATGAGTCCATGAGAGACAGTACGGTGACATGTGGCCTCCTTCCCGACAGTGTGTAGGTGGGCAGCATTGTTGTCATCACAGGGGGGAGGAAGGACCATAGAGGCCTTCAATAATACGTTTTTTGACTGGTGGGCATGACAGATTCCTCCCATACAGGACTACCCCTATGACAGAATCAACTTCTCTAGAAATCCAGACATGCCCGTACCTCCTGGAGGAGAGCGAGGAGAGATAGGTACATTTGTTTTTTAAAGTTTATTTAATTTTTAAGTTTTTTTTTATATATATCATTTTTATATGCACCAGAGTATCTGACAACTACGTATCTGTTATGTACAGATGTAGAGCCTGTGCGTCCAGCAGATTTCGCAAGGACCGGGCGGTGTCTTCGACCAGAGGCAACACCAGCAGCAGTCATCGGACTAGTAGCAGTAGTGGGGGGACCTCTAGCTGGAGAGGCTGAGAGAGTGTTGAGACGGGTGGAGCAGAACCTCACCGTGCTCACTCGTATAGTTCACATGGCCGAGATCGAGGATCTCCCACCATCAATGCAGCCTCATGTAGTTGGGGTGCCACAGACCTAGGTCCAACTCTTCCAGCGTTTGGAAAATGTCATCGATCACTATGACATGGCCAACAGGCCCCGTGCTTAGCTAGGGTGGACCACTTACGTGTCGAGGGCACTCTTTTGTATATTTTTGAGGGCATAAGCCTCGTGATGTATACCAGACATATTATTTTTGACGCGTTCGCGCCCACCTATGTACTCTGAGACTTTTTGATATATATATGTGTATTTACATATTTTATGTCTTATGGATCAAATTTTTACAAATGTATCTACATGTGTATGTGTGTGTTTCTTTTTATGTGTGTGCAATATGCCAATCTAATACTTGATTAGCTAAAGTATCTATCATTTGACTCAATCTCCTAGGAACATGGATATACATAATGTAATCAAAGTATCATTCTAAGAGACATACCCTAAGGAATTGTCAGTGTAGAGTAGGATCATAAACGTGGTAAACCCCATTTAACTGGGACACAACTAGTTGAGCATCTAAGTAGACCCGGAGATGAGAGATACCATGCGACAAAGCGTCATGAAGAAACTCTATTACTGCACTGTATTCGGCGACATTGTTTGTGGCATCACCCAAACAGATGCCTCCAGAATATAGCCACTGGCCTTGAGGTGTGAATATCCCCCAAGCTGCGGAAGAAAGCCTCTGAGTGTGTCATCTAGTGTCATCTGTGAACCCAATGAACACCTATGATTCACTTGACATCTGCCATAGTGAAAAATGACGACATAAATAATAACACATCTATAAAACAAAAAGAGAAAAACTAACTGTATAAGAACTATACATATGTACAAGAAGTCACCCAAGGTGACCCACCTACGAGTAATACTTCTTGAGGTAGAGCCCATTTCTAGGCTTCGCCAAAGCATTTCCATCAAATTCAACCAGACAATAAGCACCCTTATTTAATACCTCCTTCACGATGAAAGGTATGAACCACATGGGTTTGAACTTGGATGCCCCCAGGGGATCCTTATCTTGGTCATAGACTAGGACAAGGTCGCCTTCGGAGAAAATTTGAGGACGAACGAACTGATCATATTGACACTTGACTCATTGCTTGTGAGCCTCGTTGGCCAAGGCTGCATCATGGAATTGCTCATCGATCTACTCGAGATATAATAAGCATTCCTCAAGCGGTGAAGTGTCTGGAAATAACTGTACTGCCAACTTTAGAGATGGGATCTGGCACTCAATAGGCAAGACTGCTTCTAGCCCGTAAACGAGTTGAAAAGGTGAGAAACTGGTGGCAGTCTTTACAGACATTCGGTAGGCCCATAACGCCGAGTATAACATCAAATGCCAATTTGACTTGGCAGAATTGATCGTTCATTGTAGAATATTCTTGAGGGACTTATTCACAGCCTCCACCTGACCATTCTCTTGTGGGTATTAGGGTGATGAATTCTCTTGCCTTAACCCAAGCTTTGACGTTAACTCAGACATCATTTTGTTCTGAAAGTGACTGCCATGGTCAGTGACAATCTCCTTCGGGATGCTGAACCTTGTTATTATCTAATTGAAAATAAAGAGAGTTGTTGTCTCACCATCATTATTGAATGTTGGCATAGCTTCGACCCACTTTGTGAAGTATTTTACTACTATGATGATATAACGATGCCCCCTGGTTAAAGCTGGGTGGCATGTAGTATAATAATTACCCCACTTGGTGAATGGACCAACTGTAATGACGAGAAACATGGGAGTGGGGTGTGCCCTCATCTTCCGAGAGAAGATCTGACATGGGTGGCACTTCTTGACCGATTCAACACAATCCTTGATTAACGTCCGCCAAAAGTAACCAGCTCATAGAATATTTTGGGCTATTTCCAATCCATACAAATGGCTGCCACATGCTCCGGTGTGAAATTCATTAAAAACGAGTTTCACTTCTTCATGAGTGAGACACCGATGGAGGATGAAATGTACACCTCGAAGATACAAAGTGTCATCGAGTATGAGATAGTTTTTTTCCTGATGGCGTATATGTCGACACTCATCACTAGGAGCAGAGGTGGGGCACTTCAAAGTTTGGAGATAGACTAGTATATCTCCATACCAGGGGTCCAAAGATGAAATCAGAAAAAGATCTCCTTTAATCGGTGATTCCTCGAGCGTAACATCACTTGATTGGACTGGAAGTTCCGAGATAATTTCTGCAAATACCAATGACTTTTTAGATTTCGCGGAAAAAAAATCCATGTCAAATTCCTGGAGGATAATGATCCATCTACTGATCTTTCCATTGATGACGCGTCGTGTCAACACATGTTGAAATGGATTCACAATAGGAACGACAGTGGTCTTTCGAAGCAGAATATAATGACGGAAATGTTGGACAGCATGCACTACTGCCAACACAAGCTTATCAATATGAGAGTAGTTGAGTTATGGTCCAACTAGGCCTCGACTCAGGTAATAAATCACATGCTCTTCAAGCAGTTTGTCCTCTTGAACCAATACCATACAGATGGTCGACTCTGCAGCGGCCAAATACAATAATAAATCTTTATTATAATTGGGAGGTCGGAGCAGAGGGGTAGACGTAAGGGCGTGTTTCAACGCTTCGAAAGAGAGTTGAGAGGCTTCATCCCAAGGGAAAGGGACTCCCTTCTTTAGTAAACATATGAACCCTTTAGTTATTTCGGCATAGTTTGCGATAAAACGCCAAAGAAAGTTCGCTTTACCCTGTAAGCTTTGAAGTTGAGGGACTTTGCATGGGGGAGGAAACTGTACTATCACCTCAACCTTCAGAGGATCGACCATGATCCCTATTGTTGAAACTATGAAACCTAAAAGACGAGTTGATGTCATGCAGAAACTGCATTTGTTTGGATTCAAGCGAATCCGATAGTAGCAACATCGCTCAAAGATTAGTCGGAGGTGCGTGGGATGGTCAACTCTCTTACGAGATCGTGATGCTAAATCAGACTTGAATATATGTCTAATTTCATGGAAAGCAAAAGACATGGCCCGCTGAAAAGTGGCTCCAACATTCTTTAGGCTAAAAGGCATCTTACGATAAGCAAATGTGCCCCACGGACAGATAAAAGTTGTTTTATGTTGGTCTTCGGGCTTAATTTGTATCTGGTTGTATCCAAAAAAGCCATCCATGAAAGAAAATACCTTAGAGCCTGCGCATTCATAGATAATCTGATCAATGAATGGGGTTGGGAAATTATCCTTTGGACAGGCCTTGTTCAAATCAAGAAAGTCCATACACACGTGAGTCGTTCCCTATTTTTTGTTGACTGGAACGATATTTGACACCCATTGAGTCAACTGAATGGGGTAGATGAAATCGGCTTTGATAATTTTCTCTACTTCAGCCTTAATAGATGTTTCTTTCTAAGGATTAACCGAATGGACCTTCTGTCGGATCGACTTGGCGTCGGGATAAGTCGTTATTTCATGTTCGACGATTCTTGTATCGATGCCTGGAATTTCCTCATAAGACCAGGCAAAAACATCACGGAATTCTTTAAATAAATCTGTGTAGATTTGAATCTCCTCGGGGTATCAGTCCACTCCGATGAAGACATTCTCCATGACACCAGGGTTTCTGGAGATTTCAATAGGTATTGTTTCAGTGATGGTTTCCATGTTACCCTCGACATAAACTGCGTGCATAGCCATAGGATTAATAGGACAAGGCCTATCTCTAGTCATAGTCAACATGAATTCTCCTGCCTCTATTCTTCTTAAATCTGGGAGGAAATAAGATCTATGATGGAGATCATCCTAGGGTATTTTTGGACCAGTCAATGCCTCTATAATCACCTCATCAGAGGGAAAGACAAAGTCTAAATAATCAGTAGTGGCAAGGGATCCTTGAGCCTAGATAGGCTCGAGAACTGGATCTAACTCTTGTGCGGGAGTTGGATCGGGGTCGGTTGAAGCTTGATGGACAATACTGTATGCAAATTCTACCGCGGACAAGGGCATGGACATGCCAAGAATCCTTATCCCTTCCATCGTGGTCGATGAGGAAGGAAGAGTCCACGGATCATTAAAGTAATTTGTACGGAACGATGAAACTTGAAAGATTTCAGCCCTAGGCTGGTCAGGAACAACCGATATGAGCTTGTCATCGCTAGAAGGAGACGGGTAATCGAAAGTACCCATCAAAGGTGGGCACAAAATAACCCCCACGTTGATGACATCGGGCTAAGGTTTATCAATCATTGCAACTATGGATTCCCCCGATGAAGGGTCAGGCCTAGAGAAAGACAATTGATCAATGGTTACGATTCGACCCTCGTGTGGAAACAACAAGACCCAAAAAACTGTGGCAACCACTACATGCATTGCATATGTACAACTCCTTCCTAATAGCAGGTTATAGTCGAGAGGCGCATCGACCACTTCAACTTTGATGGACACGGTCTTCCCTCCTAACTACATGGGAAAAGAAGGGGTGATTCCATGTGGTGTGAAAGAATGACCATCAAAAGAAGTAATTAGAGTAGGTCATGGAGACAAAACAGGTTGGCCAATGGCCTTCCAACATTCCAATGACATCATGCAAGTCGAGGCACCCTCATCAACCACCGTGCAGAAAACATTCCGGGTAAAATATTTTGTGGGGTGAGCGACTACTATATGAAACGCAACGTGGTATGGGAGATGGGGTTTCAAGTCGATCGTATCAAGCATGATCGTTCCCGGATTATAGGTCTCAGCAGATCCTAAGGTAGCTAACAGATCCTTTCTCTGGGAAGAGAATCTCTGGAGGACCTCCAAAAGGGACATCATGCAAGGAGTTTGTGACAAATCCTCCACCACATAGTAGTTCTAGGTGGCCCTCACATTTGTATTATGCAAATATTTCTTGAACACCCCTTTCTGGATGCATTTCATTGTTTCGCCCATCGTCTTCTCAATCTGGAGATGAACTGACAGTTTTTCATCTTCTTTACCCTTTTCAGCAGTGTTTGGCATTTTGTAGTCGTGTGCCCTAGTTGCTATGTAAGCGTCACCTTTCAACATATAAACGTTCACGGTCAAGGTATTACTAGAATATGGAGAGGGTCCTTGACTACCCCCATCCTTGAGTCAATTTTTTCCCATGTGGAAATGGGTTCCTTAACACAGCAGGTTGTTTCTATGCCAATAACTTCTAGGCCTCCGCAATCTGAGGGCACAAGTGGGTCGGATGGTCTTTCATGCAAAGGTTACATGGATACTTCGACTTTATTTTCTCTGTGTTTCCCCCACCAACATTGTTGTTGGTTTCTTATCCCCCTTACCCTTCTTGTTTTGCTGTTTTTTCTTCCCTTTAGGCTGTTGGTTGGCCTTTGGGTTTGTGTACCTCCTACATTTGAGTAAGGGGAGCATCCGAGCTAGAGGTTTGTTTGGCCGCTCTCTATTGTATTGAAAATTGTTGCAATTGATTCGACAACTGATCAGTGGGCTTTGCTTGTGCTGAACGAACTATACCATCGACATGTGGTCTAGACTTTTGTCTAGCCTTGTCAAGGATACACTATGGAGCATCTGGAAAAACTTCATAGAGTAAACCATATTGAGAGTATATCAGTTCAAGATGTTGAGCTCTCATTATTGCCTCTTCCTTGGAAAACACTTTCGACGTTGCAACGTCCTTGGATAACTGGGGTACCAAAGACTTAAGGAACTACTCCAGTAGGAAAGTCGGTGGGACTGGTACTTTTATCAAACTCTTCTGAAACCACCATTCTTGGATGTGATTCGAGATATGATCGGCCTTTGTTTGTTCAAAGTTGGCCAACAATTCGGTGACAACATCGCATCTCATAGGTAATTGGAAATGGTTTAGGAAAACCATTGCCAATTCACCAAAAGTAGAGTATATTGAGCGGTCGAGCTCGATGTACCATTTCGTGGAACTCTCGATAAGAGTGCGTTGAAACAGACACAATTGTACAAAGCCATCTCACAATGAGTTCAATGAGCACCATAGGTGAAAAATGGTCACGTGATCGCCTGGATCTTCATTAAGCTTATCTTTGAACTTCGGAATGTCCGAGGGAAACTTCGTCAGCAT
>JASDQU010507389.1:0-17204 GCA_032191745.1 Picea mariana
AGAATAGCAAGTTGTACTATGACAGTGAGAGTGCCATTCATCTTGCAAAGAACTCAGCCTTCCATTCAAAGACTAAGCATATACAGTTGAGGTACCACTTCATATGATCCACCTTGAAAGATGGACATTTGAAGTTGGAAAATATACACACTAACCAGAATCATGCAGACATGTTAACAAAGGGAGTAACCAAGGAGAAACTAAGTTTCTGCTTAGTTTCAGTTGGTCTTCAAGAATGAAGATGAAGATGAGAAATTTTCCAGGTCCAAGAAGCTTTAGATTCCATCATATACAACATCGGTGGAGTTGTTGAGATCAGTCTCCAAGTGGGAGATTGTTGGTTGTGGAGCCTGATTATCTTCCTTATTCAGAGGTCTTTTATTGTCAGTCGTGTTTATACCCCATGAAGTATTTACACCCTAGAAGTATGTAAACTCTTCCACGCGGAGGAGTGCAGAGGGGGGGTACACCCTCTGCGGGGTATGGGGGGGCTATCCCCCCGGCTGGGGGCTCTGGGGGCAAGCGGGCCCCCAGCGAGGGTTCAGGGGCGAAGCCCCCAAAGGAAAATTTTCCTTGTAAATGTATATTGTAATTTCATTGTAAATTTGGACCATTCATTATAAGGTCGCAGATCTAACGATAAAGATTATGTTAGGGTTTTTTTCCTTAGAAGGCAACCCTCTTTTATGAGGGAAATGTATTGCAGCTATGGTTGATGGTGAATATTGTATTCTGAGATAGGAGACTGTGAGAGAAAGAAGAGGAAGTTACAATGGGTTTGTTGTAGGTTGTATCCCTTCATATGCTGGATAATAATAAAGGAAGGACCTGGCAATTTCTCTGGTGGACGTAGCCCACACTGGGTGAACCACGTAAATTTGTGTCTCTATTGTATTGTGTATGTTCTGTGTTTTGTTTCCACATTTGCTTTATTTTATTGCTCCACGGTCTTGTTTTTCTAACACTTTTTTGCATGAGCGACATCCCCATGTCTGAAAATAGCCTCCATGTGTTTAGCTGAGATGATCCTAGGAGAATAATTTGACATGCCCCTCAAAAATACCTTCCTACCATCTACTACTTTGAAGTCCAACTCCAAAGCTTGGTATTCCATCAAGTGTTTTCCAATGGAAACAAGCCATTGGACCCCCAATATAACATTGTTTTCTTCCAGCTCCACTACATATAAATCATCAGTGATTGTGTAATTGTCGAGAAAAATGCATAATTGTGGGATCTTCTATGTGCAAGCCATAATACACCCACCATCTACCACTACATCAAACCCCTCAAAATCCACCTTGGGAATGCCTATTTTAGCCACCCGGGATGAGTCAATAAAGTTGTGGGTTTCCCCACCATCAATCAGTACTTTGAACCACTGGCCTTGTACTATACCACAGATCCTAAAGGTGTGAAATATGGGAACACTCGATTGAGTGGTGATGGCTCCACTCTTTACCTCCTAATGTGGTTTCTCCTAAGCTGATCTGTCCTTCTCATCGTCCTGTACCTGCTCTACTTCCTCCTCCTCCTCACCATCTAATAAAGCCTCTATATAATGTTCCTTGCCCTTTCCCATACACCCGTTCCCAGGTTCACAAGGGTCCTTGCAGTTGAAGTAAAGCTTCTTTCTCCTCAACTCATTACGAATTGCCTCATCCAACTTCTTCGTAATTGTTCCCTCTTTCTGAAAGGGTTTCTTATCCTTTCCTTTCTATGGAATGAAAGGTTTCAAGAATGTGTTTTCCTTCATGACTGCATCCTCTAGGTCTCGCGTCCTGACTATGGCATCCTCTAAGGTATTAGGTTTGAATGCCTTTACCCAACCACGCAGTGGCTCGGATAAACCCTCCATGAACAACATCACCAACCTATGCTCACATATATTTGTCACTGTGACTGGAAGTCTCTAAAACTCAGTGATGTAAGCATATGGTGTCCCATCCTGTTTGAGTTGTGTCAACTCCCTGAAGTGTATCTATGGATCCTTTCTATCAAACCTCTCCATCAAATTTTGTGTGAAGTCTAGATAAGAGGTGATATTGGCATGCCCCAAAGTGACCAATCCACGATAACACCACTCATGGGCCTCCCCATCCAAATGAAAAGTAGTGAATTTAATCACTTCTTCCTTCGACATGGTGTTAATTTGGAAGTAGGTGTTCAACTTTTGAACCCAAGCTCTAGCTGTGGATTTGCTTGAACCATCAAAGGAGGGAATGGTGAGCTTCCCAATCTTCCTCATGAAATCAATGTTATGTTGACCCCTGTTGACCTCCCTTGGCTTGTTCCTATACTTGATATTGCAGTAGTCATGTAGTGACATGGTCGCTTGGAAATCCTCTCCCATAGTGTTACACATGAAATTTGCACACCTAGGTACCTCACCCTAAGTGGCGTAAGTGTCATATAAGTGTCTCATACACCTCGACACCATGGAATAACCTATGTCATAATCCCTAGTCAATGTGGAGGAGGGATATATTACATAAAGGCCAAAATACCAAGTGTACATGAATTATTATCAATATTCAAGAAAAAGAAATTAATTAAGTGTGAGAATCCACCTCACATTTGGTTTCCTATTTTTTAGGGAAGGTGGAGGATCTCATGGATAGTTGAAATATTTCCTCTTTAAAATCCTTGAGAGATATTTCCTCCCTAAAATCCTTAAGAGATATTTTCTCCCTAAATATCTTTCAAAACCCTTTTTAGTGGATCTGATGAGTGATCCTCTCCATGGTGGTTAAGCCTCCAAATCCTATATAATGAGGGATTTCCATGGAGAAAGGTGTGGATATTTGAGGTATCAAACCTATGGTCTTGGGAGAAAGATTTAGGATATCAAACCTATGATTTTGGGAGATTTTTTCAAGGGATGGACAAGGAGGGCTTGGGGAAGATGCTTCAACTACATCTATAGTATGTAAGTATTTCTTTAAGAGTTCTCATTAGTATATTGTTTGGCCTATTTCCTTCTAACATATGTATCTTTACATATGTTTGTCTTATAGATGGATTTTATTGGACTAATCTTATAGAGTGGAGTAGGAGTTGTTTTTCTTGTTGTCCATTGCATTGCAGGTGTCAAATAGTGCTAAGGAGCTCGGAGATCAAGCTCAAGTTGGAGCAACGAGGACAAACATAGAAATAATGTGCATTACACTTTCTTCCTTCTCCTTCTCTTTCTGATTAGTTAGTTAGATTCAAAGGAACATTAGTGTCATTTTCACTTTTCTGTCTTGGTATAGGGGTCTAGAGTCCAAGGGGATATTCACTTGTCCAAAGGGGTATTTTCCCATAACATATATCCTGGTACTCCCTCTAATAATCATTAATGGTCTCAACCTGAACTTGCTACCCCTAATTCCTTGTTTGTTGATTCCCTAAGAATTGTGGCATGAGAGGCATGTGAATTATTCTACTAGTGGTCCTGGCACCAACTTGTGCGGGAACATTATTTTTGTCTACCTCTGCATGGTTTCCATTATTCCCATTAGGGAACCCTACACCATTGTTTCCTCCATGGTGTCCATTAGTGCCTCCATTACCATTGTTACCCCCATGGTTCTAGTTTTCTTGGTTAGTAGCAATCAATTGTGTCAAGAGTTATTCCAATTGATGCTACCCATTGGCTAGACCCTAAGTGCCCAGCTGTGGGAGTAGCATGAAGATCATAAAAGCATAGTGGATTTAAGTTGTGCATGTTTACTTAAATACAAATGGAATTTGTAGAGAATTGTCTTGCAACTGTTGGATCATGTGCGAAATTTTAGGATCTTGTAGCCATTCATGGCGAACAGCTTGGAAACAATCTGGGACAATGAAGCATAGGGAGAAAAGGGGCCCTTCATATTCATATTTTCAAGAAAGAGCGTCAGCAACCACATTTTCTTTGCCTTTCTTGTAAATGATCTCATAAACATATCCAAAGAGCTTAGTTACCCATTTTTGTTTCTCTGGAGAGGAAGGTCATTGCTCTAGAAAATACTTGAGGCTTTTATGAGTTGTCTTAATTTGGAAGTGTTGTCCCAAGAGATAATAATGTCATAGATCCACTGCATGCAAAACAACCAACATTTCATTTTCATAGATTGATTGGCCCAAATGGTAGTCTGAAAATTGTTTATTGGTAAATGCCAAAGGTCTGCCCTCTTGCATAAGGATTGCTCCAATTCCTCTCCCAGAGGCATCACATTTCAGGACAAAGGTATTTCTGAAATCAGGAAGGGCCAAGACCAGAGTAGTGCACATAGCCTCCTTCAATGCTTGAAAGGCCCGATCAGCTGCGAGAGTTCAAGTGAAAGAATTCTTTTTAAGTAGAGCAGTGAGAGGCACCACAATCTTTCCATAATTCTGAACAAACTTACGATAATATCCTATTAAACCTCGAAAACCACGTAAGATTTTGATAGTCTTGGGGCGAGGCCAATTTTACATGGCTTCAATATTCTTAGGATCCACCCAGAAACTAACCTTGCCAAAAATATGACCCAAGTGCTCAACTTTTGAGGCGCCAAAGGAAAATTTAGAGTGTTTGAGGAAAATTTGATGCTGAGAGAGTAGATGAAGAACTTTATCCACATGGTAAAGATGGGATTTCCAAGTTTTATTGTAGATGAGAATACCATCAAAGAAAACTAAGACAAAATGACAAAGAAAAGGATGGAAGACATGATTCATGAGGTTTTGGAAGATGGAGGGGGCATTACACAGGCCAAAAGGCATGACCAAGAACTCATAGTGACCCTCATGAGTTAGAAAAGAAGTCTTGGGGATGTCAACATCTTGCATACGGATCTAGTGATAGCCTGAACGCAGATCAAGTTTGGTGAAATACTGAGCACCACTCAACTCATCCAAGATATCATCAATGAAAAGAATGGGAAACTTGTCCTTGATGGTTAGTTTATTGAGGGAACGAAAGTTAGGACGCGTGCACCAATTACCTTATTTTTTAAGTACCATGATCACAAGAGATAAGGGATGGTATTGGGGTAGATAACTCCTGCTTGGAGCAATTCCTGCACGATTTTCTCAATTTCATTCTTTTGGGAAAAGGGATGAAGATAAGGGCGAACATTGGGAGGAAGACTTCCAGGAACAAGGGTTATGGAATGATCATGAACACCATGAGAAGACAGAAGTCCCTGATTAGTGGAAAAAATAGCTTGGTGTTTGGAGAGAATAGCTTGGAGGTCAAAATGCACAGAGGGTGTCTCAACCGCGTGAATAGAATGGAATTGAGAAATAATACCATAGTGGCCTTTCTTGAGGAGTTTTTCCATGTGATGGGAATTGATGATCTCAGGAAAACCAGCTGTGAGACCTTGGAGTGATACACTTGTCCCTCATGTTGGAATTGCATGGTTAATTCCCTAAAATCCATAAGAATGGGACCCAAAGTGCATAACCATTAAACACCTAGCACAATGTCACACCTGCCCATTTTGATGGAAAACATATGTGATTTCAGGTGGTAATCTCCAATTTTAAGATGTACATTTTCACAATGCCCACCACATTTCATGGACCTACCATTGGCTATCATGATTTGGAAATTATTGACAACACGAATATAGCAATTGGTTTCTTGGGCAATGAGACGATGAAAAAAATTGTGGGTGCTACCACTGTCAACCAGGATGATGACCTTTATATTCTTAATATATCCAATGAGCTTGAGGGTTTGGGGAGCAAAGAAACCAGTGAGAGCATGCAAGGAAATGATTGGTTCAACTTCAGGCGGGTCAGCAGTATCTGGGGTAGCATCGAGAAGGGAGGGCTCTTCAACAGTTGGAACTATCACATCTTCTTCAGGAACATCTTTGAAAATGGCCATAAAAAGTTTTTGTTCCTTACACTTATGCCCTGGAAAATATTTTTCATCACAATTATATCAAATACCCTTCAATTGGCATTCATCCATTTCAACCCTAGTTAATTTCTGGACCTTGAGGGGAGTGACAGGGGGGTTAGGATTAGTGGGGCAAGGGCGAGGAACAAAAGAGGGTTTTTTGTTCTAGGAAAAAACAACTTGTTGGGATTCTTTAGCACGTTTAGTAGCTTCCAACTAGGTCTAAGGATGGGCCATGAGAACCTGGGATCCGATTTCATCCTTTAGGCCACTGATAAAACATTCACGGAAGAAAGCATCTGACATGCCCTTGGTTCGAAATGCCAAATGCTCAAAAGAATATATAAAGTCTTACATTGTGCCTCATTGTTTCAACTTGGTCAAACGACTGAGATAGTGGGTATCAGTGTCAAAGTGATCATAGAGATCAACAAAAAACTAGTTCTAGGAAATATACCCTTGATGTTAATTTTTACGCCATTGCCACCATTTCCATCCTTCGGGATCTAGATAGAGGACAGCATATTGAAATTTGGCCAATTCATCAGTAATACCATGCAGAGAAAAATAATGTTCCATTTGAGTGACCCAACCCGTAGGATCAGAGACATAAAATTTATTGACCTCAACATGGGGAAGACGGGGGTCACGCTGAAAGGAATTAGATTGAAAATGCAGAGAATGAGAGGATTCAGTAGTAGCGGGTTGGTCTGAGGAGGAAGGACCCGAAGAGCGGTTCAACAAATGGTTGACAATAGACTGGAGGGTGTTAAATTGGTTCATAAATTTAGCGTCCATGGTGTCAAATTTGTGCTCGATGTGGGTTTCTAATTGTGCAGGGCGGGAATTGGTAGAGGCAATTTCAAAGGTTGCTTGATTGATGGAAGCTTGCAGGTCTTGGTTGTGAGTGGTGGTCATTTGGAGAGGGGAAGTGCAAGTAAGGAAAAATGGGTGGGTGGGACCACAAAAAGGACTTATAAGTGATAGGTACCATGATGATTAGGGAAAGAAGGGAACTATAATGGAATAGGTGGAAAAATTGGGAAGCTGAGAAGGGATCGGGTCCACTGGAAAAAAAAAATGTTAAAAATGAAAGGTATGACTGCGATTAGGGAGAAAAGGGGAGTCCAATGGAATAGGTCCCAAGTACGTGTGTTGGTGGGACCACTATGTTTTTTTTTTTTACTCCTGCGGAATTATACTCCAATCTAAAGAATACTGCAGTGATGAAATGCCCAAATTATTAACAGGAAGAAATGTCTAGTAATTTCACAACCCGAATGGAGGAGGCACAGTTGTGTGGAAATAGATCTTGTCTATTCTGTTTTTGTTTCTGTCCCATTCAAGTGTTCTACAGTCAAGGGTTTGCCCTGTGTTATAGCTCTATGATATACATCTGGCGTCCAACAGTAGTACTCAGCCCAATATCTCAGGGCACCAACTAAGGAGGCTAGATTGTGCCCTTAGTCGTACTACCCGACTACCCATGTACTAGAGAGTATCTTCCCGTGTGTTGTTCTCAATGGCACTATATCAATCAGGCAGTTGATCGGTTTATCTATGGAGGGCTTCAGGAGATCTAGGTCGATCCGTATACATGTGTTGTCTAATGCGCTACCACTCGAAGGGGTACCAACAAAGGTTACAAGGATGGCCAACAGATGTGCACTTAAGTACCACTTGTATTTCCTGCATGTATGACTCCCCAACCATGGGTTTATGCATGTAATGACACATCTCTGTAGCTTTAAGACGTCGGAATACGTCTCTACCCTTAAAAAAAAAAATTAACCCACAATTTTTTGTTGAGGAAAGTGCTCTGATACCACTTGTAAGCCACCAGATCTATTATATTAGTAGAATAGAGAAATAATGCCAATAATAACACTAAGATAGCAACAAAATATTGAAATATTGCAGAGATAACAAAGAAACAACAAATTATATGGAACCATAACACCAGGGGGCAACCTCCAGCAGAGCGGAGCTTTATTACAATAATTTTCCAACACAAAACTTTTCATTCCCTCTACTCTTATTTATACTAAATCTATCTACCCAAAAGAACAATCTAGAGGAAGATCCTTCTAAAAGTGGAAGCCTTCTATTAGGTCTTCTTACAATTTACTTATTCCTCCTTATTTCTAGGCCTTATTAATATTGACCTTGATTACATGGAAATATATTATTCTACCCACTTGAGGGGTTAGGTAGGGTAGGTCCCTAACAGAGTGACTCAATAATTTCCATTGAGGGTAGCTTATCCTTTTTCTTTGGAGGTAACTCAATGTTCTATTATTGTCATGTCTCCATGGCTCGACTAATGTAATGCACCAACTGGCAGTGGAGATAAATCAATCTCAAATATAGGGATTTTCATACTTGTTCCCTCTGAATATCATAATGTATCAAATTCTTTTAATGAATCATGTTTGTTCTATATATACTTCTTCTGATTACTGGAAAAAGTGTCTCGTCACAGTATTCTCCCTCTTCCTAGGATAATTCTTTGGACACAAATTAGGCTTATGCATCTCTATGAATGGTCCTGGGGAGGCTACTCCTCCTTACTGGATCATGTGGGTTGACTCCCTTTGAACTCTACCTCCTTCTGAGCAGGTACTTGGTGGGGCTGCCTACCTCAACACTGATGGAGCCATCAACTTCTCATGATATGATTCATGAATGCTATATGGATTTTCATCCTGCAAAGTGTCACGGGACCATATTGATCTCTTCCTGGTTACTACAATGGTTCTAGGTAAGCCCTTTTGGCTCTACTAACTTTTTATTCTCCTTCTAAGCCTTGATTTCTTCTAAGTCTACAAAAAACAAACTTCAGAGTCTCTGCAGGATATACTTGGTGTTGAATACCAAGTCTTAATATGAAAAGTTGAGCCAGGCTTCAAACGAATTTTGCTTCATGTCAAGGTAGATTCATTGTCCATTGACCAAGTCTACTATGAGTTCTATTCTAATGTCCGGTCATCTTTAGAGCCTTCTACTCCATATGAGATATTTTGTATCTTAAAAATAGTTTATTCTTCATATTCTTTGGTACATGGATGTATGTGGTCATGTATACAACTTGGACAGTCTGCTCCATGTCTCATCTAATATGTTTCCTCTTGCAACCGTCACTATAGCTCCCTCAAGGTTATCACCTGTGACCTGCCCAGAACAAGAACAACAAGGGAGAAACATTAGACAACAATAATACTATTTATAATAATAATAGAAACAATAGCAAGCAAAATCATCATAGTAGATCCTTTAGAGCTATCACTTATGACCTACCAGAAACAAGGGTCAAAAGTAAGAAATACAATAATAATAAATGAGAACAACACTCTTCTAGTGTTGTGATCAATAATTCCTCCATGGTAACCTGGAAACAAAACAAGAAGTTTCTCCTGGAGGAGATGTTAGTTATGTCTGGTAAATGATTAAAATAAGCATTTATCTCAATAATGCTCACATGCTACCAAGTATACAATAATAAAGGTTTTCAAAGATTGCTATCACAACTATAGTGTTTAGAAGTTATCAAACTTGATATGTGTAAATTTGAATCTTATCAATTTAATCAATAAAACCTGGAACTAGAGTCTTGTCCTCACAGATGAGTGTATTTTTTTTCTTCTGAGTCTCCTTCACTCAAGATGACAAGTACTTTCTTCAACTTGTCCTCTGTACTAAGACAATATGATATCTTGACATAAATCTGAGTTAGGGAATAGACTATATAATCTCAACTTTAATCAATCTAATACTTTGACTTTAATTTTGACCAATGGTTAGTATGATAACTTCAATAGATCAAAATGCAACCTCGATATTCACAATATTATAATAATTCCATAATAAGTAGAGGCATATCAAAGTAATCAAACCTGCGGTGCATAGTTCCTCTGAATGTGATGGATCTGAGATCCCTTTGGATCTACGATTGTTGTTTAGACAAACTATCCTTTTTCCTGCAAATACTCTTTAAAAAATGATACAGTTTAAACATATGTAAGTACTTACCTCTGACAACATCGGCAGGTAGTGGCACCATCTGGCAGCAGTGGAAAGCAATAATGAACCTTTAAAACTTTCAAGGTCCTTCAACTTGTAACTTAAATTTAGCTGGATATTTGCAAGGGTAAGGTGCACTAGGACAATAAAAATCGGTCCCAACACTTCACAAAAACTTTCACTGCAACTGCAATTGGTGCTGCAACTGGCATGAAGGAACTGGCACGAAGGAACTAGTACTGCAACTGCAATTGGTATTGCAACTACAACTGGTACTGCAACTGCAACTTAGGGTTTTATGAGGAAACCCTAATTTCTCAAACTTCAAATTTCATAAATCTGATCCAGGGACTAGATGCACCCTCCTAGGGCGAGTTCCTAGGTGTGATTGTTTTCTCCAACGTCCCCCTCAAACAAGGAAAACGTCACACTTAGGGTTTATGTAGAAACCTTAATTCTGCAATAGCTGCAACATTGAAAACTGAATCTGGGAGAGGGTGCATTGAGGCTAGCTACTTCTTTCTAAATTGTGAATTGGTCTCTTTCAAGCCTGCTCTGATACCATGTTGAAGTTTTTACTTATACAACTAGCATTTATGGTTATTCTTTATTATTATAATCATTTATCACATTAGCTGCATAAATAAGATCATTGAAATAGAGGCAATCACAGAAACAATAGAGACACACAAATTATCCTAGGAAACCCTCATGGGGGAGAAAATCCAACAAAAAATTCCTCAATATAGATATACCAATGACCGAACAAAAAATCCTCCTCTACTCCTTTACTAGGAAAAGTAGCGTACCACTTAACTAAGAGATACCAAGACATAGACCAAGAACCCTCCTTGACATCACATGTAGCTGCAGTAGTAGTTCCTCCAAGACTTGCACACTTCTTCATAGATGCAGAGCTAGTGTGGTGAGTGTGTTCAAATGAGACACCATCCTCACATACAAATACAAGTTGTGAGGTTGTGCTAGGGTTGTGACTCTTCACTTGGTGGAGCCGACTTCTCCTAGAAGTGGATAAAACCACTTTACAATTACTAGGGTCCGACTTTTCAAATACCACCATACAAATACATGTCGACCAATGCACAAAAAGGGATTTGATCTTATACAAGACCYGACTTGATCAATCCATAAAAGGGGATTTGATCTATACAATAATGACTCAAATATAAGTAGAATATTCTTCAAAGTTACAATAATTCAACAAAATGGACGTAACAAGAATGCAACAATGGACACAACAAGATGCAAAGTTGACTTAAGAGAGACTCTAAATTAATAAAAAAATACCATAGAATAACACAAAAACTAATGCATAAGGATGCACAAGTGGATGCAAATGAGATGTTAATTATACATAAAATAAAATAAAAATGATGCAAAAGTGGACGTACAAAGACACAAAAATGGACACATATAAGATGTAAATTAGATGCAAAAGTCAATTGGATTTAGCTTAGGTGGTTGGAAGGAATGATTGTTATCCTCCCCACTCAAATTTAATTCTCGCAAGTGACATGTTGAGCTCATAAAGAATATATTATTGTAATGGCTACAAGTTTTGATGTTGACCAATATTCAAAAATTTCCCAATATGAAAGACACTTTTTTAACAATATTTACATATTTATCTCATTGGTCTTTGAATTCCTTAAGATGATGAGTGAAAATATACTTATAAAGACTTTGATTTGAACTCAACGTGCAGTCCATCTTTTTTTATAACAAAATTTTGCAAGAAATCTCTCAAAATGTTATTAGTTAAGACTCTTCGATGAAAATCATCTATAGAGTTGTAACCCTTTATATCATAAAAACTTGCTACTTCTATTACAAATTCATATTAAAAAAAAAGCATATTAAATTTTATTTCAAATTCATATTAAAGAAAAAGCGTATTGCAATTTTATTGAATCTTTATAATGCATTTTTTTAATTTTATTATAAATAAATCTATATTACAAAATTTATCAAATCTTTATGGTGCACTTTACTATAGTTTTTCCATTAGTTTGGAATCTTTAAAGCCATAGTTTTTGTCAGAATATGATTCACCATCATGTACAATTGTTCCATAAAAGTTTGGAATCTTTAAAGCCGTAGTTTTTGTTTGAACGCTACATATCATTGACCATCATGTATAATTGTTCCATAAAACGGAATGTGATGGGTTATTTTCTCTAAAATATTGTTTTGTTGGGTAGTAATGATAAGAACATGGAGTTAGACAAATAGCGTCCATAGCATGTATAAGTAATCATATTAATTGAATTATAAATACATAAATTTATTTATTTCTAAAACTGTTTTAAAATTCTTTAGGTGATATTTTCATTGTGAAGATAACTTTACTATGATAAATTATTTGATTGTATGTGAATGTATATTATTATTTTTTTTAATATTTATAAAGTAAATTAGTATTTTTTTTCAAAATTATTGCATCAAAAGTAGTAAGGTACTTTATAGCCCAATGTGATGGAGATATTGTCACATATGTAAGTAACGTTTACATGTTGATTTCAAAAAAAAAAATTATTGCAAATAATAATAACATTATATGTTAGTCGAGTAAGAATAGATAATGTTTAAAGCATTACGATCGTTCTGCAACCTGCTCTGAAGCCCTGTATCCAATTCTAATCCCGCCCATGGCGGCCTTCGTGCAAGGGGGAGTCACCCCCTCCTACCACAACATCGTGGCTGGAGCCAACCACTCTTCCCACCTATCCAAGTCTTCGCCTACTCCTATAGCTCCCAACTCTCCATGCCTAATGGACAATGAACAACATAAAGAAGCTCTGACCAAGTCAGAGACTCATATTTCCCAAGATCAGAATTATCCCAATCCCTGAGAAAAGAAGTTCTTCAACCTAGATTCCTCAATCCGTGGAGATCCTGCATTACAAAATTAAAACTCCAATTCTAGGCCAGAATATGCATTACATGCAAGATCATGCACTGAAATGCAAATTTATAGGCCTCTGGTCCTCAAAAAGTGCCCTCCTCTAGTGGATCAAGACCCGCTGGAAACCAAAGGGAGATGTCTCGCTAAAATTAGGTTCCAAAGGCTTCTTTACTACAATATTCAATCAAGTTGAGAACAAAGAACGGATCTTCCAAGGCGGCCAATATTTCTTTATTTCGACTTGAGGCTTGTACATGTGCCTATGGAAAGAAAATTTTAGTCTAGATAAGGAAGAATTTACCGCTGCACCAATATGGATCCGACTTTACTCTCTTCCATGTGAATATTGGCACCTAGAGATCCTAGAAGGCATTGGAAACACTTTAGGCTCATTTGTTCGTATAGCAAACAACACCCATCAAAGCCGATACATTTCTTACGCCAAGATATGTGTTTACCTAAATGTCTCGAAGGCTTTACCTTCCTCCATCTGCCTCAGGTACCGGGACACAAACTAAATCCAGACGTTAGACTATGAGCACATCCCCTTCAAGTGTCACAAATGTCACATGCACAAACATCTCGTTAGGGACTTCGCCCTAAACAAGCAATCAAATCAAGCTAAAATTCAGCTAGACAAGGGCGAAGATGGATTCAAAAAATTCCCCTGCAAATGCAATATCCTTAGAAAATATCCTAATCAACCAAATCCTAAAGGCCCCCAAACCAACGATAGCTTTGAGAAACTAGCGACCATCTCTGAACAAGAGAATTCCAAACAAAAGACTCCCTTAGAGTACCACCCAGACAACTCTTCCATTGTAGATCCAAATTCTACCTTATACCGGCATGTCAACCCTATCAATAAAGATCCTCTCACTCAAGAGTAAGATGAATCGATGATCCCAACTGATTTAACCAGAGTAGTTCAGGATGACCTCGAGGATATGGAGCTCGAATATCTTGAACTGCAAAGTATTACATCAACTTGTGAGAGAAAATAAGATCATCCCATTCCAAAGAAACAACTCAAGCTCCTTCAAAGCACTCTCCTAAAAAAAAACAAAGAAAAGGAAACTTCATCTAAAAAATGTAAGCATTCTTCCTCATCTTCTCTTGGTACAAATAATTCCTCAAGCAAAGATTCAATAAAATTTCCAAAATATGATAAAAAAAAGAGGTCGTCCTTCCAACAAGCAACTTCTCCAAGAATTGGGTGAACTCTTAGTCAATTCAGGTCGGATCAAGAGCGTGGCAGAAAAATTCTCCTCCCAAACCCACCCTTCCCAATGATAATCACCTCCTAGAATATGAGAGGCCTCAACAGCCCAAGTAAACACAAAGTGTTGAAGGCTTTAATCTATTCAGAAAATCCTTCCATTATGATGATCCGAGAAACCAAATGTACCTCTGAAATCCTAGAGAAAATTACTACCAAATGTTGGCATGGCTTCCAATCCATAGCGGTGGATGTCGATGGAGCCTCTGGAGGTTTGTTTATCCCTTGGAATCCATCCAAAATCTCCATATCCCACTTCCTCACCACCTGTCGATCCATTTCAACTAAATTCCATCTAGTTGGCTCTAATCAAGTAGGGTCCATCACTAATGTATATGGCTCCCAAGCCCTCGAGGAAAAAATTCAGTTCTTCAACTCCTTGACCCTCTGAATCCCTCTTTTCCTTGATCAACCTTGGATCCTGGGAGGTGACTTGAATATCATTTCCTCTCTTTTAGAAAATAGGGTGGCCTAAATCGTCTTGATCCATATTTAGATCGTTTTAAGAAAACCATCAGTGATCTCAGATTGGTTGACTGGGAATATGGAAATGGAATTTTCACCTGGAACAACCATCACAAAGGAGCTCACCAAATCACCTCATGCCTTGACCAGTTCCTAGTCTCATAATCCTTTCTTCACAAAAACTTTTCCATTGAAGCCTCCATTCTCCCCATTCATGGATATGACCATTTGCCCATCCGCCTCCTCAATTATATCTAATCTATCCCAAAAAATCACACATTCTGTTTTGAATAGTTCTAGCTAGACCACCCCTCCTTCCATTCCATCTTCCCAACCCAGTGGAAAGCTATAGAAATTTCCTCAGGTTCCCCAATGTTTAGATTCCAATGACACTTAAAGAATCTAAATCAACAACTGAAGGTGTGGAATAAAACCGATTTTGCAGATATTTTCAAAGCTAAAAATCAACTCTCAGAAAGAATGAAGCTGCTCCAACAACTTATGATCAACAACGGAAATTCGTTGGAACTTATAGAAGAAGAAACCTACCTCGGTGCTCAAATTTTCATCAGAGAAAAGAAAGAGGAAATACTCTGGTGCCAAAAATATAGAGTATAGTGGATAAAAGTTGGGGAAAGGAACTCCAATTTATTTCATAACTCAATGCTTTAGCGACGTCACCAGAACCAAATCAATTTGCTCCGATATTCTCAAGAGAACAAGCCCTGCAAGCACCAAGACATAGAAACATAATTGATTCAATTTTATAACATCTTAATGATGGAACCTCAATAGGATAGACAAGCAGAAATTAAGAACATAACCAAACACATACCAAAGTTGATAAAAGAAGAACATAATGAAACTCTAATGAGGAAAATCACCATGGACGAGGTCAAACAAGCCATCATGGAAGTACCCAAAGGTAAATCCCCACGACAAGATGGTTTCACTACTAACTTTTTTCATGCTTGTTGGTATGTGATCAAGTAGGATGCCCTGGAAGTAGTGGAAGACTCCCACAACTTTCAAAAAGTCCTCCCGACCCTTAATTCTACCTTTCTCACTCTTATTCCCAAATGGGACAAAGTATAAAACCCCAGCAAATTTCAACCCATAGCCATGTGCAATGTTATCTACAATATTATCTCCAAAATTATCGCAAATTACCTCAAGCCTCTCCTACCCTCCTTTATTTCTCAAGAGCAATCATGCTATGTGGAGGGTAGGCAAATTCTAGATAGCAACATTCTATCCCATGAACTCATCCACTCTCTAAATTATTCCAAGAATCTAGGAATGCTTATTAAAATCGGCATTTCCAAAGCCTTTGACAGCCTCGATTGGGATTACATCCATGGTACCCTCCTAGCTTTTGGCTTCCCCTTGCCCTAGATTCAATGGATTATGTCTCTACTCACCTCCTCTTTTTTCTCCATCCGGGTTAATGGCTCTCCCTTGCCAACTTTCTCCTCCTCTCGCGATATTAACCAAGGCAACCCTCTCTCGCCCTTTCTTTTCATCCTCATGGTTGAAGGACCAGGTCACTCCATCAAAGCAGTAGCTAGGCAATTGAATTGGAAAGGCCTCACTCTTCATGGTGAATAAAAACTAGCAACTCACCAACAATTTGTTGATGACACAATGTTAATGGAAAATCCAATTGTGAAGGAACCCCAACAGATCAAACAAGTTCTTAAAGACTTCTCAAGGGAATTTGGAATGACAATAAATCAAGACAAATCTCAGGTCTTCTTCTTTAATACTCCAACGTCGATCCAACGTCATTTAACTGGAATAATTGGCTATCAACAAAGCAAGATCCCTTATGAATACCTCAGTGTTCCCCTTGTGGAAAACTCTTTAAAGAAAACATCTTGGGATTATCTGCTATCACGAATGGCCAAAAAGATTGAAAACTGGTCCTTATGCACCCTCAATATAGCCAGTTGTCTTATTCTCATCGAATTGGTTCTCCAAGCAATTACCATCTACTGCTTCTCAACTTTAGCCACCCCTAAATATATTCTCAATGCCATCTCAAATCTTTATTTCTCTTTCCTTTGGGGAAGCTCGAAGAAAAAATAAATGGGCCTTGATTTGTTGGGCCACAGTTTTCCTCCCAAAATCTGTAGGGGGTCTAGGTCTTCAATATCCGGAGACTTTGAGCCAAACCTTAGGAGCTAAACCTTGGTAGTGTTGGCTAACCAACCCGCAAACCCAATGGGCTCACCTATGTAAAAATAAATATTCAAAAGAGTTGCATGAGAGCTAGTTAATCCAAATGAACAACGCTCCAGTAGGATCCAACATCTGGAATATAGCCTGGAAAAATTGATATTTGATACAAAATAATTGCTTCTGGGAAATCATAAATGGTCAATATTATCTCTTTTGGGAGGATGCTTGGTAGCAACAACCCAAATGGTCAGATCAAGAGTCATTGCAAAGCATCAAAACAACTATGATTAGTCAAAACAAAATAGTTGTATCCCACTACTGGTCTAATGAGGAAGACTAGAAACCTTGGCAACGATGGCTTCCCAAGGATCAATGGTTGGGTGCACCAAATCAAGCCAACCTTGACCGCTTCTGAGAGGATCTCAACAACATAAAAATCAGAACCTCCAACCAAGCGGATTGTCTTCAATTGT
>JASDQU010507391.1:32306-44632 GCA_032191745.1 Picea mariana
CTTTAGTTAATATTGATGTAGCAATGTAGTAAACCTTGATAGATAATAGATAGAAGAGAAACACTTAGCTTGAAAAATAAATCCTTGTCTTCATAAATTTCAAAATACATTCACACCATAAATAACACAACAACGTAGAGAGAACTCCTAAGATAGGGTAACACCACCAAATACTTCTTATATAAGGAATCACTTCGCAAAGCCATGCTTGCTATAATATAATAATTAACATCCAACATGTCTCAATACAATGAACTTGTGTATTTATACTTTTTCATGACTATTCCTAGGATTCTATGCCAACTACCCTTTATTAGTATATTATTTCCTCTAACTACTCGATGAGCCTATTTATTACCCGTCAACTGCCAAGTGGGATTATTCCATGATTATGGCCACATTACATTCATTATTCCCATGGGTACCTCCCTATGCACCCCATATTATCCTCCCTAGGTACATTACATTCCATCCCCCTTTGSATATTTTGTCCCTAAAACATGAGTGAAAGCCAGATAATATGATTTACTAAGCAATGTAGTCAACTAGTACCAAGCACGAGCATCCATCCATCCTAGTGAAATGTGGACATGGGGTCCAACTACTTCCTTCCCACCTCAATATCAATTATGGTTGCTTATTTGGTTCTATGTTGTCGATGTGGTACTTCGATATATCTATGCATTGCTTTTAGTCTTCCGTGTGCCACCATACTAAGTGCCTTTCTAGTTCCATGTTAGTCCATAGTAAGTTTTTTGACACTCACTAACTTTGATGATTGTTGTTTCTTTGGGTGGTGTAGGTGGCAATACATAACAAACTTAGCTACCAGTTCCTGTGTCTTTGACTCTTTAACATGTGGTGCCTTTGAGTCATATACCTCAGATTATTCTTCATGTTCATGCCCTCCCCAAGGCTTTTCTTCATGTACTTGCATAGCTTCTTCTTCTTATTCGACCTCAGACTTTTCATGTGTCAGCAGGTACTATAATTATTTTCTCTACAGGGGCTTCTTCACGTGCCACCTTAGGCCCTTTTTATTTAGTAAGAGAAATATTCTACAATGTAATTTTTTTTTTATTATACCAAATCTTCAAAAACTTATTTTGCACATTAATATTTAGTGTACTAACTGAGTCCATCCAAGGATATCCGAAAACAATATCCACATTATCCAGATCTATAACATGGATATATGAATGTAACACATATTTATCCATGTGATTCTTCAAATCTTTAAACATTTGAACATTCTCACCTTCAACTTGTATGATTTGAATATGATTTGCCGAGACTTGCAATCTTTTAGCCAAGTTAACATTGATGAAATTATGATTGCTACCAGGGTTTATAGAAACAATATCATTTTCTTGATGAATACATCCATCAATAAGTAAAAGGAAGTTCTCACATGAACATAAATCCTTGGTGCTTTCTTTATTATTCTTCATAGCATGAKATCACTTGTCTAAAAACACCTTTTCATATTCTTAATCTAGACGCTTCAACACGTAGTCTTGGTTAAGCAACCGCCACCATTTTGCAACATATCTTCTTTTAAACYACATGGTAACCAATCTCTTCAATTCCCATAATGTCTTGACTTTGTCCTATGTATGTATTCTCAATACYARMACYATCATCTTTTGCTGTAAAGGTGATCTTGCTTGCTAAAACTCAAAAATAGAACCATGGTGTTAAAGAAAATCACTTACTTTTCAATGGAGCCCCTTTATGCGGCCATGGTTTTGAGGCGACAAATTTGAAATGATCATAACTCCCTCAATATTGATCGTAATTGGTATTATGACMACAACTACGAAATGCCATTTTCATTCTGCATCTATTGACATTGGTTTGATTGAAATCTAGGCACTCTATCAAAATATATCTTTGTAATTCACACGACTATCATTGGAAAAACTCTAAAATCATTGATAACTCCACTTCCCAGACTTTGATTTGGACAATTTGTTTTTCTGAAATTTGGTGTGTTTTTTAGAGGAACTCAAATATATAACTAGATTCTTTAGATTTTGCATAGAAAGTTTCATAAATTGATTTGAACGTTGATTTCTCTTTTACCCTTGAAAAATTTACAAAAAGAAAAAAATTTCTTCCTTTTTTTTTTTCCCTAGAAAGAGCTATGATACCACTTGTAGTAAACCTTGATAAATAATAGATAGAAGAGAAACTCTTAGCTTAAGAAAAAAAGTCTTAACTTCAAAAATACCAAAATACATTCACACTATAAACAACACAATAATATAGAGAGAACCCTTGATGTAGAATGACACAATCAAATACTCTTTATGGAAGGAATCACCCCACAAGCCATGCTTTCCACATTACAATAATCAACATCCAACATGTCTCAATATGATGATACTCGTGTATTTATAATTTCTCCCAAGAATTTATAGGGGTCTATGCCTACTACCCTTTAATGTTATATTATTTCCTCTAACTATCTAGTAGACATATTTATTACCCATCAACTACCAAGTGGTTCTATTCCATGACTATGACCACATTAAGTTCATTACTCCCTTGGGTACCTCCCTAGGTACCCCATATCATCCTTCCTATGTACATTACAACTAGAGGTCACCCATTGTTGTGATGGTGTTAAAAATACATGGCATGATTATTGAAGGTTTGGTTTGACGAGAGTATGGAATTGACATAATTGATTGCAAGAGTTTGTTGTGACAAGGATTTTTAACATCAATTGCATGAGTTTGGTGTGATGAGTCATATCAATGTTTTGGCATGACAATTGTTAATGAGGTTCTAGCACAAATAACATTGTCCAATGATGTCTCCACACATGTTAATGGAGTTGCATGAAAATCATATACAACATAAATCACAATGCCAAGCGGGTATTACAAGGTCATGCCTCTTCACTTAACTAATGCATGAGTAACTTTTATGAGGTTGATAAATGGCATACTCCATCCTTCCATTGGGAAGTTTGTCATTGCTTATATCTTGATCTTTAAGAAGGCATGGGAGGAGCATTGTTAATAAATATCAATTGTCCTCAATTTCCTTGTGAACCATGAACTTAAAGTCAAGCTAGATAAATGCTTGGGTGGAGCTTAATATTGTTCATTGGGGGCTTGAAGCCGTCTGAGATCTACCTCGTCCATACACTATATATTCAAAAGAGGACTCATCCCATGTACTACACAACCACAATGTCAATGTTATGTGCAAAGCCTAATTTTACGATTAGATTGGTGTTATGGTGCCTCACATAGGTAGTACACTGCTACTGTAAGACACAATTGTGTTGATGTGCATAAATCCTGCACTGTTCAAAGCTCAAATCTATAACATTTAGCTCATCCATTTGGTTAGATATTTTTGTTTTCCTTGAAAATAACTCTTTGGGAAACACTTAAGCACCCTCCACCTTCTAAGGATGGTAACCAATGTAAAACAAATGGTGTAAACTCAATATGGTTAACCCTGTGAAAATCAAACAAAGTACGTACATAACATGTTGAGTTATCAACTATATCATAGTAACAATGACACCAACTAATTTAACTAACCCTCACTGAAACTAATAATTACCAACCTCAATTAATCCATTAAAAATAAACCTATCACAAACAAAATTAAAATTATTTTCATACCAACATCATTTATAAAAATAAACATATCAGAAACAAAATTAAATTGATTTTCATACCAACATTATTTATAAACGGGGGTTAGCGATATCTATAACTATATACGTTCAAAATATATAAAATATCAGAGATGAAAATTAATATGATAATTTTATCGTCTTTGCATCACCCTACTTCCCATTTGTGGATATTTCCCATTTGTGGATATTCGACGTGGAAACGGCGTGGCCACATGAAATGAAATGAAGTGATAAGTAGGCGGGAGGCCAAAGCCAAGGCCAGACAAAAGGAGGTATTCACAGAGAGTAAGTTGAAGCATACTATTACTATCACTGCCAGTAAATATCTCTTTACTACCTGTCTGCGATGATGACATTGGACTAGTGACGGTCCTGCTATCTCATATTCGTTCATCGCTTTGTTGGTTGTGGAGGGATATTCGTTCATCGCTTTGTTGGGTGTGGAGGGATGTGTGTGGAATTCCAATTCCAGAAATCATAGGAGAGGAGAGGGGAGGGGAGGTTTTGCATTCATGGCTTCTTCATGCAACTGCCCTGCGAGTTGTTGTTTTGTTACAGATGCCAATGGATTGCTTGGCCGCCGCCAAAATCCACCTGCCATCAATAAGGTGGCAGGCCATATTCGTTCATCGCTTTGTTGGTTGTGGAGGGATATTCGTTCATCGCTTTGTTGGGTGTGGAGGGATGTGTGTGGAATTCCAATTCCAGAAATCATAGGAGAGGAGAGGGGAGGGGAGGTTTTGCATTCATGGCTTCTTCATGCAACTGCCCTGCGAGTTGTTGTTTTGTTACAGATGCCAATGGATTGCTTGGCCGCCGCCAAAATCCACCTGCCATCAATAAGGTGGCAGGCAGACTCAGTTTGTATTCTTTCCCTCCTTCGCCAGCCACTGGTGGTGGAAGGACCTTGACAATTGTTTCTGCCAAAAGGGTATCATCAAGCCGAAGGACCGAACGAGTCGATGAGAGGGATACCATCCCCTCCTCCTCTTCTTTTTCTTCCGTTTCACCAGCCACTGTACCACTAGAAGAAGAATATGAAGGTGATTTTGATGAGGAATACGATGTTCCTAAACTACCCGGAGAGGAGCCTGACTTCTGGGAGGGCCCCAAATGGGATACCTTCGGTTTCATCATTCGGTATTTGTGGGCCTTTGGCTTCGTCTTTGGAGTAAGCCTTCCCTTTCTCTGATCCCAACTCTGCAATTGGTATTTTATGCACTGTAATTTGTTCAACTCTGTGCTTGATTGATGGTTCTAAAAGCAGCATATCCGTAGACAGTTTATGCTGGCAATTGTATAATGTCTCTAACTGTCTATAGATTCACAACTAGTTGCGGTATTCAGATAGTCTTTTATATCCGCTTTTGCCAAAAAGCTGCTGTTTTCACACTTTAGGCGCTCCCCTCTTATCAGAGGGTAAACCATATCCTACCTAATTGTAATATAAACTAGGTTCATAGAATTGGGATGCAGGTGCCCAGAAATTATTCAAAGAAAATTGGTATAACGGAATCGAACGTAAGAGTTGAAAAATGGCACCAGCTATATAACTGTCTGAACTTGTGCTATGGTAAGGAGCCTTTCAGCTAAAACAGAGAATTCAAGATATCGTAAAGTGATTTACATTTCAAAGCCAATGACTTATTAGGAAATGACCTAGGCACCAAAACTGAGTTGCCTTCTGTCAAAACCCTATCACTCATTCTTTTCACGCCAAGATATAGTGGAACTGTACGAGTATTTGTGCATACTTATGACGTTTAAGAATATCCCTGTTCTGGACTCTTGGACTTTTAATCTATGTTGGCCCTTTAAGGCATACTTGCATATTGTGGCCGGTGAACTTCAGTGCAGGGACAGCCATGATCGAGTATGAGAGCCCATAAACTAAACATTTCTACATTCAAATCTAACATAAACAGAAAAATAAATCAATCCATTCCCTAACATGACATTCAAGTACGAAAAGTAAGTAAAGGAAAGCATAACATCCATCATAAGAGCATTAAATGCTGAGCCATTCTCATTGAGATTCGAAATGAATTACAATGGAGCACAAGGAGTACTTAACAGCTCCAGTTTAGGACTATAACTGAAGGGAACGAAAAAGAACAACAGCAACTACTAATTCACGAATAGAAGCCCCTCTATATAAGGCAGATATTCAAATGAGGCTTTGTCCTCTCTCGTTGAAGGGTCGAATTAAAAGTAAACATTATAATCATAAAGCATCTTGGAAGATAATACATTGAATAATAAGTTAGAAGCCTAGACCCAACAACCTCCATTATCCTTGCAATCAATAATGTTGTCAGTGACTAATCTTGAGCTACAAAATACATGCCAAACTAAACTGGCAGAAATGTCTTGTACCTCAAAATGCTTTTCATCCGTCTAACTTATATCCTTACGCATCATTGATTTTATTTCAATGTTCATTTGGTGCACTTTGTTCATCTGATAATTTGCTGCAAGCTATCTCTAACTTTTCATAATGTCATGGATAAACTTGGAGGGGCACTATCATCATCCTCATTTCATCTTTGAAGAAGATGACAGATCAATTTGCCACACAGGGGTTCTTCAATATCTACTTTATCCTATCAGTATAGGTTATTGGCATACACCCATAAGTATTAATGTATATACCAAAGGAATTTTAATTCTTGGTAAGCTTTCTACAACGAGGCCTCCCATTGTTGCGTAGCTAGCAGATCATATACCCTCTGACTTGGAAGAAGATGATGGATCAATTCTCCATGCAAAAGTTCAACATGATCTACTTTTTCATATGTTAGCATAGATTCTTGGCTTATAGACACTAATACTAATGCATAGATCAAAGGACTTTCAACTCGCTCTAAGCTTTATACAGTGAGGCCTCCGAATGTTGGGGATGATGCAGATAGATTTCGCTCACTAAGCTGTTTTTATCTTCTAATGTAGGATGCGCTCTGTGGCACCCTAATACTAGTGTAAATTTTGTATAATTTTTTCTTTCCCTAGGCAATTAATTACAATTAATTATTATTAAGAACCTACCAAGTTTATTTACTTAACTTATTAAATTCCAAGGCTTATAGATTTTCTGTTAAGCCATTTGATTTACAACATTAGTAGCTAACTTAGGCAATGCACATGTCAAACTGAAACTTGTGTGGTAGTGAGGTAACGGAGCTCTATACCAGTGCATAAGTCTCTAGGCATTACAGATTTTCTATTAGGCCATTTGGTGTACGTTACTGAGTAGTTAACTCACGCAAGCACATGTCAGAATGGAACTTGCATGATAGGCATTGATAACAATGTGGTGAAGCTTTTTACTAGACCTCAGTGTGGTTTCTATTATAGATGCTCTCATTTATATCCCTCTCACTTGTGAGGCCTTTTGTAACTCGACCTATATTTAGTCTTTAGTAATTCCCACTCATAAATGTCGCTCATCGAGGATTTTAACCCCTCTTTTCTAAAAAACAGTGGGATCACTAATAAAATGGCTCTTATGCATTAGAGTAGAGGCTTTTTTGAAGTGTGCTATTGCAGCTAGTTAGGAAGAGACTATTTAGGTCAAGAGTGTAGTGTCCAAACTTCAACCACAATATACCTATGCTTACAATAATTATATTGTTGTTGCTTAAACTATGGAAAGTTTTCTAGTGGAAGTGAAAGTTTGCTTACAGTCGGAAGAGAGTCTAACAAAGGATGAGGGAAAAGTTATTCCAACAGATAATGAGTAAGTCTTTTTGATACAAGATCAGTCACGTTGCAAAAATTTTAGTTGCATAAATGAAAAATATTTTGACATTTTGCATATAAATAGGCAATTATTGGTCTTTTATAAGCCCAATGGGCTAGCTCGAGTAGGAGGTCTCGGGGTTGATTCCCTAGGCTGGTTGCCTCTGTTGTGTGCCTCACTCGATGTCCCTGTTGGGTCAGTGTCATAATCAACGTCGACATGTTTGCACTGGGTACCATCCATGAATGCGGGGAAGTGACTGGGAGTTTCCTTGTGAGATGTTCCTTGGGAAAAAAATTATTTGTTTGTTGTGATTTCCAATGAGGGAAATGATCACTACTATATTTTAGAGAATGACCAGTTATTCATGATAGATTATGCATCACACACGGTTTCACTATCACTGATTTGATTCTCTACGTTGTTTTGATAGAGTAGAAGTGAAACCAATGTTGAACTCTCTATATAAGGCTAGGGTTATTACTTTCCCTAGTATTTCTTCACCTTCTCCAAGTGAGAAGTCCAAGAAACCAAAAAGAGAGGAAGGAATGCTCAGGGATATGAACTTTGGTAAACAGATTATGGTTACCGAGTTTAATGAGGAAGATAGCAAGATAAAAATAAGAAAGACAGGTTTATGGAGAACAACAATGCTGAGGTGATACCTCCTACTAAAAGCTTAAGTGGCTTTGTTGAAGCTAAAACAGGGCTGACATATGAGCAGAATTGCACGCAATCAAAACCAACATCAAATGCATTAACTTCTTCAAAGAAATTTATAGGAGATTTGGTGCTACCTGTTGAACCTGTTAGGGTGATATCAACCCATTTTTTGGCACTACTATATGCTTTTTGGTTCCCTATGGTTGGAACTGGAAGACATCATTGTTGGTAGGAGGTCTACCGAGTGTCACAAACCCTATAGCAATCATGGCCTTGAAGGAATTTTGGTATTACTGAGAACCATTATTGAAGGAAAAGCTTTGGTGAATGATGGGACAACTAATGTTGCCTATAGGTATCTCTTTCAAGTGACTTTTGGTGACACTTTCAATGCAATGCAAGCAATAGAATTCTTGTATCAAATTTCAAGTTACTCTTGGAGCTGTAGTTCCTGGTCTTTCTTTGGGATTACATTATTGAGGTTTAGCATTACATTCAGTGATGTAGTGATAAAAATCGCCATCACACGTACTGTGAGCTATCTAGCTTATTTTACCACTGGAGATGGAGCTAAGGTTTTTGGCATGTCAATGCTCATAACATTGGGCATATTTTATGCAATAGTTGCATGGACAACTTTCAAGGGTCTAAGTCAACAAAGCTTACATTATTTTTTTGGAAATGGTTGTCTACATAGCAAATGCAACAATATCAATCCTCAGTGGAGCAGTGATAACTAAAAGCATTTTTCATAGTTACAATGTCATTGTAGGTCAATTCTATCGATTTCTCATTTTTTATGTTATCTTCTACAAGTATTCTAGATTATAGTTTTAGCTATACTATATCCAAAACTACAATATTTTATTACGGTCTGAACTTCAAAGAGGCGGTTATTCTGATATGGTCAGGACTAGATGGAGTTGAGGATCAGGATTTATGCTATCATTTTTACTACAATCATTTTTCTAGTCTTTAGGAAGAGGATATCATAGGGAAAAATGAGGTTGAGTTGTTTTCTAGAGCTAGTGTGAAAGAATCTCGGTATTTTAAGCAAAAAGTTTGATAGTGCAGATTTCAGCAAAATGGGAAATTAGTTTTGAAACAGAGTTATTTGGGACAATGACATTCTTAATCTATGTAAAGCTTGCGTTAGTAAAATTGAAGATACAATCTGAGTGAAGCATATGGGAATGAATATTATTGGTCAAATTGTAGAGAAGAAAATTTGGTGAAGCTGAGAGGAAATAGTTGTTTGATAAGCTATGGAGACAAAACTCAATAAAATTATAGATATAACAGAGGAAACCATGAGATCAAAACAAATATTGGTGAAAGTGTTCCACGAAATCTATTTACCATTAATAGGTGTTGTTAGCATCGCTGAAAAACAAATGTTGGTGAAAGTGTTTCACAAAATCTATTTACCATTAATAGGTGTTGTTAGCATTGCTGAAATACTTGCTACTACCAAATTGGATCCAGAGAAATGACAATTGCTAGATGTCATGACATCCTCTAGGGATTTGGTTCTTCAACTTATAAACCATGGTAAAATTGAAGAGACAAATAGAGTGAAGCATATGGGAATGGATATTATTGGTCAAGTTGTAAAGAAAGAAAAGTTGGTGAAGCTTCGAGAGGAAATAGTAGTGTGAAAAGCAATGGAGACAAAACTTAATAAAGCTATAGATATAATAGAGAAAACCACGAGGTTAAAACAAATGTTGGCAAAAGTGTCTCATGAAATATGTTCACCATTAATAGGTGTTGTTAGCATTACTGAAATACTTTCTACTACCAAACTAGATCCAAATCAATGACAATTGCTAGATGTCATGACATCCTTTGGGGATTTGGTTCTTCAACTTAGAAACCAACATAGATCCATCTTAACCCTAGATTTATTAAGACCAAGAGGGATCAAAAAGAAATCAAAGCACAACTTATCGATGCTTAAAAAATCAGGGTTAAGATGGATCTATGCTGATTTATTTTATTATTATATATTATTATTATTATGGTTGTTTTTTTTTAATTTTTAATTTTTATGGACTTCAATTTTTTTCTAGTTTAATTATTTGTTTTACAGACATGACACATCTACTTGGGTTGTAAATGCATCTCGTTACTGTTGGTGCAATGCCATTCTTGATCTTTCCAAAGTTGAATCAAGAGCTATGAAGTTGGAAGCTACACAATTCAAGCCTAGAAAAGTTTTAAAACATGTACTTCATAGTATTGCGGCCACTTTGAAAAGGCATTTCTAACTTTACTTAGAAAGCCAATGCAAGTAAGTGCAACTCATGCTTGAAAATATGGCGTAACTGGGCTTGCTCTTGCAATTTGCAAATTGCTAGTAGAGTTGATGGGAGGATGTCTCACAATAACAAGTCAGGAGCATTGAGGTTCAACATTTTCTTTCATTGCACCTTGTGGAGTGCCTAAAAGGTCCCTAATGATGAGATAGACAATGATTTTTTATATGATATGCCTCTCCTTGAACATGAAGCTACAGATAAACCTAGCATTGAAGACATTAAAATAACTCATTTTTAGCATTGGTCAAGGACATTAGGTTCTTTTTTCTCCTCAAGTTAGGCAACTTCCAAGTCTAAACTAATATTCATCAGTGACATTGAATCAAAATGCCTTGTAAGGATTGGAGAGAAGGGTTGTCATCTTATACTTTCATAGAAAAATGTCATTTTCCAAAGATTATAAATTGTATGCTAAGAATTGGGATTCTAGAGCATGTTAGGCCAAGTCCTCTTGAGTCCTAAGGGTGTGGGAAGGATTACATGTGTCTTTTTTGTTTCTGAAGAGACAACACAAGGTGTCTTGCTTAATGTAACTTGGATGATTGTGGGAGATATAATCTATGTACAATCTTGGAGAGATGATGTCTTGCCGAAGTTTGCTTCTCATCATAGATATCCCTTTGGATTGAGTTCCAAAGACGATATGAACAATATCATGCATATATTGACAAAACAGTGAGGTTGTGGAAGATATTAATGTGAGATAAAAGGGAGGCAAGGCCAATGAAGTCAAACACTAATTTATGTGTTGAAGCTAATCTAGCAAGGAATCTTCCCATCGAGATTCGACTTCATCTACTAGGGAGAGTCCATATACAAAAGGTAATCTATGTCAACTTAATACTTGTTTTGTATGCGTTTCTTTAGATCACCTAATTGAAGCTTGTCCTTAGAAGAAAAAAGATATGGCTGCAATGGTCCTGTGAACAAATTGAACCATTACTGCAACAAAAATAGAACAAAAAATAAGCAAGAAACAATGGGGGCACCTGCACACCCAAGGGGTGATTGCACCTTTAAATCAGGAAGAATGGACGAAGATGTCTCCAATAAACACCAAACACTGGTTGTTTGTATTGATAAATGATATGAGACACATAAGAGAGGGAAACACTATTTTATAACAATAAAGTGTCAAAAAACCCTAAGTTAATGCTCAAGTCACTAATAAGAGTCATTAGGCCTTTATCACGTAAAGTGGCCTTTTACAAATATAACATTATGTCAAAATCAAGAGCATATATCCAAGATAGATCATGTACATAAAATCTCACACCTACTAAATATGTTGTGGTCAGGTGCACAACATGCCCTCCCTCTTTAAAAGAACTATGCACTCAAAGCTAAAAATTCAAGCCATAAAGGCTAGTGTGGAAAAGTGCCTGAAAAAAATGAAAAGATGCATTTTCATCCCAAGAAAAGTTTAAAGTATGTGTTATATAGCTCAAAAAAATTAGAAACATGCCTTTGGATCTGTGTGCAACGCCAAATTTCCTAGCATTGGTGGCTAAACCCCACTTTTGGCCTCTGGAGAGATTTTTGAAGATTGCATATGAGGAAAAGAGAGTGCACTTTATAAATTTAGTCACTCTTTTTTTTCCAAGAAAAAAATCATATTTTTATTTCAAGCAGAAATGTAAAATACATTCAGTATTACCTCTAGGGCTTATCCAAAAAAGATCATATCGAGCCTGCCTATGAAAAAGCTACTAAGGCATCATTGCCTACTGTTGCCGTCCTAATACACACTTGCAAACGTGAGCGAAGTCCAGCTCACTTAGTGTGTCCTTGGAGGCACAATGCCTAGGTTCACAGTCCACACTGTCACCTTGACTGGAACCTCTTCCTTCTAGGCTTACTCCTAGGGAAGCCAAGGGGGGTAGACCCTAGTTACTAGATATGATTTAACTTTAAAGTTCTAGGAGTTGATTTTAATTTG
>JASDQU010507392.1:1478-13761 GCA_032191745.1 Picea mariana
CCTGGCTATCTAATGGAGCGTACAATATACGAAAAGAAGCAACCAATCGAACATATTTTTAAGCGTTGTAGAGTTGCTTGGGTTGTGCAGGAATAGGTCTGATTGAAAATAGTAACTCCCTTGGTTGGCCCTCTCAGCTGGAAGGGAGAAAATCTAGGATACAATGGACAGTCAGACAACATAACAAGAATATAATGAGTGTTCATGCAGCTAACAGGGACTGCCATTCTTTGGAGATGAAGATGTAAGAGAACTTTTAAAGATGATTTTGTCAGCCTTTTCCTTGGAGGGTTGAACACATTAAAAGCTGATTTAACTGCATAAATAACAGACGGAATAAGCATATGCATGGAAAAGATATAGAATTTCTTGAGTTTGGGGCTAAAGCAGATATGTTGAATWTCCTTGACTATGTTGGGAGAGGGAGCYAATTTTGCAGCTGCTGAACAGAATAATTTTATCTCCAATATAATCAGAAAGTAGTAATGATAAAAAGAAAGATAAATGTTGCTATTACTACAGACAAGAAATAACAAACTTTCTAACTTTTGTATGGGACAAAATCAATATGTACCAGTTCTGTATCATCTATAAATGAGTCCTCRGTATCATACTGGTCRTCATCTGGAATTTTATCCAGCTCTTCTTCATCACTACTTCCAGTTCCCTACAAAAATGACACATATAAAAGCAGTACTTGTCTTTCAGAACCTGAATAAAGTTGAACAGCATTCATTAAAAATGATCATATTTGTAGTGGTTATTTTCAGTTCTCTTGAATAACAACAGAAAGATCCTATGACCCAAATCAAACAATTCTTGAATATATATTGGGACTTTTAAGCTCAGAAACTAAATATGTTTCTTGAATGCATCTACAAAGTTTATCTAAAACAACCCAGGCATAAGTGTTAAATGAGATGTAATTTTTCCTATTTGGGTCGAACAGAACAAGAGTCAAAGACTAAGTGTTAAATGAGAAGCAATTAAAACATATCTAAAATAGAACAATAGCTTACCTTGTACAAACGTTCAATCTTCTCAATAACTGCACTGAATCGATGTGAAGGAGCTGAAACCGGATCCGTCTGCACAACAGAATCCCCAGTTGTGGCCTAGAACATTCCAATCACATACAATGAGAAGTCTGCAAAATAATATCCTGATTACCTTCAGCCATTCTACTACTATTACCAGCATATATATAAATGGTAAGTAACAAAATATGGTTTAGAAAACTCTTTCTATTTCATCTATTTTCAACGAACACGCTGTATGATCCCTGATATTTGTTTTGTGCATTCTTTCAAATTTCTATTTCATACATCCAAATGCAGACCTGTGCTTAAATATATTGGCCATATTATTTACATAGGTTTAGTTTTCAATAATGTAATCATGACATAATAAATGCTCTCTAATAAATTCATGATATAATGGTCTAGGTTAAGCTATGCCATATTAATTAATGATCACATGATTCCTCTGTTGACATTTGAGGTTACTCCAAAAGTGTTTTCACCTTGCTAGGGGAGCGCCATGTCTCCTAGCCCCTTGGCAATGATTCATGGACATATGGATTGTGGCTCAATTTGGCTGGATGCCTGACCTTGGTTAGAGTGCTAGCATAGAACCCTTATCTAGGAGGTTGTTACCTGAATCAGCATGATACTAACCCATTGGGTGCACATAATGGGGTAGCTGGTTGCTCAATTAGGAGAGGTACCTACCTAGGAGGAGAAGCGCTATGCACTTGAAGGAGGGCACTTAGCCCTAGCAACTTCAGACCATGTGATATCCACCTCGGAGATTGGGCACTTGACTTGAGGACGCTTCGATTGATGAGGATATTTCATGGAGGTTGGTTGTGGACCTGGACACATATGTCAAGGAGGAGCACTAGAACTTGGTAATCACAATGGCACACATGAGAGGACATGTGGCACACAGTTATAGGAGGAATGCCTTGCATGTGGACACTTGGATACCAACATGAAAGAGGAGCGTTTGACTAACATCTTGTTGGAGAGTGCATTATCCTAGAGGAGGGGCATTGAGCCCTAGGAGAATCATGCTTGGAGGACATTTCATCTTTAGGATTAAATAAACCCTAGTATGACACTTGTACATCCTTGTATTGTAAAGTGCTCCATGTGGGGTTGCCTTGTTGGTTATTTGTATGGACATAAGTCCTTGTTTCATTTTAGCCTCCCTCACCTATTGTATATATAAAGAGGAGAGAGCTCTTGTAATCATTATCATTTATTGTACTCTATTCTCTGTAATAGTCTTGGAGGGGTCTTATGGGGATCAAGACACTAGGGTTCATGAGTAAACCCTAGGAGAACACAGGAATAGAGAGAGACATCTTGATTGTTCTTGGAGAGATTGCTCTTCAATGAGGCTAGGGTGTGCTCTTGTGAGATGCAAGGGTTTGTGCTATGCAAATAAACACTAGAGAAGAACATGACATTGGAGGTAGCAATAGAGTTTCTACCCTAGCAAAAAACATAGAGAGTGGAGCTAACACCTTGGATGATTTTGTAGCCTTATTCTTGTGTGAAGCATGGGGGCTAGGGAAAGATCATAGAGAACCTAGCTTGATTAGTCTTGAGGTTGGTGTGATGTTTTGCTTGGAAGAAGACTTGGTTATTGTATTCTCAATGTTCCATGGAGGTATTGGTGCTTGTGTTGATGCAAGCATTATAGACTTAAGATTTGAGGACTCAAACTCTAAGATGAACATGTAGACTTGGAGGATAGCACTGGAGTTGTCTTGCCATGTACTTGTGTGATGTAACATGGCTAGGGTTTGTAAACCCTGAGGAATACAAGAGCACTAGTGTAGAGACCTTGTGTGGTACAAGTTTGGTGTATGTGCCAAGGAGGACTTGCCGGTGTTGATGCTAGCTTGTTGAGGATCTTTGGTGGAGTGACCAGTTTTGGTTGGGAGTGATTCCTAGCTAGGAGGAGTCAATGGCTAGGGTTTTTCTAGATGAAAATCTGGCCCTCCTATAAGAAATATCCAAGGACGAACTGCTGTCTGTTATGACGTCATTTCAAAAAGACAAGAGTCTCAGGCCTGATGAATCGATTATAGAATTTTATTTAGGCTTTTTTGAATTGTTAGGAGACGACCTACTTACGGTGGCAGAGGAGGTGGGGCGGAATGGTCGAGTTTTGGGGTCATTCAACATGAGCTTTATAGCCCTTATCCCTAAAACTGATAAACCAACCTCATTTGATGAGTTTGGGCCAATTTCACTATGTAACTACATTTACAAGATACTGTCCAAAATTCTGGCTGTTCGTCTAAGGTCATCTCAGCAGAACAGTTTGGTTTTCTCGAAGGTAGGTACATTCATGAAGTGGTGGGCCCGGCACAAGAGGCACTCCATTCCATAGGACAAAAGAAAAGGTCGGTTTCCGTAATGAAAATCGACCTTTCCAAGGCATATGATTGCACATGCTGGTTGTATCTTCAACTGTTATTAATTCGCAAAGGTTTCGACCTACAGGTAGTCAACTGGGTTATGGGTTGTGTTTCCACAGTCACCTTTGTTGTTTTAATAAAGGGCGCGACATCCCCTTTCTTTAAGCCAACAAGAGGACTACAACAAGGGTGTCCCTTGTCCCCCTATCTATTTCTTCTGATGGCCGAGAGTTTGAACAGGCTATACATGCTGCAAAAAGAGATGGTAATCTACAAGGTATAAATGTTGGAGGGCTGGCATTTGTTACACAACTCTTATTTGTGGACGATGCACTGTGTTTCACAAACGGTTCTGTTCAAGAGGCCAAGATTATACATAACATCCTAGAGTTGTTTTGTATGACAACAGGGATGGAGATAAACTTCCAGAAATCCTCCATTTGCTTCAATGAAGTGCAAGAAGAGGTAACTCGGAGAATACTTCATTATCTACATTTTCTGAGAATTAACTTTAATGATGGATTGAAGTACCTAGGATTTATGTTGAAACCCTGCGGCTATCGTATCAAAGATTGGAACTGGTTGGTAGGCAAGATTGAAGGGAGGATAAATTTATGGTGCCATCTCTGGTTATCAAGGGGTGGGCATTTGACTCTGGTCAAGTCTGTATTAGAGGCGATTCCTTTTTACTGGTTCCTATTAGCACATATTCCTAAAGGAGCTCAGGAGAAGATCMGGCAATTATGTTTTGACTTTCTTTGGCAGGGCAACAGAAATAGAGTAGGATTCCATTTGATTAGGTGGAAATTAATATCAAATCCCAAACATGAAGGGGGCTGGGGACTGAAACAAATCGTCYATTTTGGCCGAGCACTTGCTACCAAAAGTTTCTGGAATCTCATAAGCAAAGATGGATTGTGGAAGTGGATCATTACTCAGAAATATTTCGCTCCCATGATAATTGTTGACTGGATTAGATCGCCCRTGAAAAGCTTTGTCCATGGATCAAACCAGTGGAATGCACTGGTGTTGGCCTTCCCGATCATAGGTGCTTGCTTGGAAAGYAGGTGACGGTTTGCAGGTATGGTTAGGGGGAGACACTATAATGGGATGTGATCACACAATCTTTCTGCCAGAGGAGGTGGTTCAGACACTCAGAGACCGAGGATATCATACCTTACATCAGATAGCAGATGCAGACTAGACTGATTTGTGGCATCGGGGACATATCCATTGAGTATTGGTGGGGTACTTTACTTACATGAACACCATTATATAGAGTTCTGTGCAAACTCGGAAAATGGAACAAATAATCGGGCTGCGCTGTTAGCACTCCAGGCATTATTAAAACTGGCGCTTTTGAAGCACATTACACACTTGCAGGTTTTCGGGGATTCTTCCTTTGTCATCAAATGGATGAAAGGAGAGCAGGTGGTTTGTGACATCACACTATAAGCATTAGCAGAACATATCAAATCTATCACCCCGTCTTTTACTTCTATTATGTTCACTCATGTTTACAGGGAATTGAATGTGCGAGTTGATGCACTGTCTAAGACAGGCCTGACAAAAGACCCGGGTACACTCTTCCTCAAAGAAGTCAAAGATTGCTCGTGTTCAGATTATACTTTGGTATTATGATGAGCTGCCCATCTTTTGAAGCCTATCTGGAATTTTCTTAATGTTTTTGAGATATCATACAAACAGCTTTTTTGTGATCACTGTGGATGACTGTAATAAGGTGGACAGTGGGAACTTTATGAATAGTTATATTCTGTCAGTATTTTGAGATTTTTGAAGAAAGTTTTCATACCCATTTTTGTATATTTTTGAGCTGACTGGAGGTCCAAGAGTCATTGTTGACTTGCTAGATTACTATTTTTATCCCGGTACCTCTACTACACAGGTCTACTATGTATTGTGCTTACTGCACCTAAAGAATGTATTTTCTGTTCATCCTATGAATAAAAAAAAAAATTACTAACTATTTGGCAACCTACAAAGTATACTTTAAATGTTGTTCTGAGTTACAACTCGTAGCATGACTTTATAACTATTGCATGACAACCATTGATACATTTCAGTATTTATCTTGGCAGAGAAGGAATATAAAGGAATGAAGCCAAAGCTATAAACTCGGTTCAATGAAGGTAATTTTAGAATAGGCACTAACTCTGAGCTTTTACCCCTTGTTACTCCTTAGAGTTTGAGGTAAATTTTGTGTTGGCATCGTATGTTTCAAGAATTTTTAATAGTAAACTATTGAAAGGGTGAGGATATAGTATATACCCTTGTATCATAACAAGTTACAAGTTGAAGTTAACCTACATAAAATGCTGCAAGAATACTTAAAAGTTAAACACACAAGCATAGAAGGAACCCTTGCTAAACCAAGTTGCAGGGAAATGGATACAGGAACAGATGCATGAAACATAAAAATTTCAGAATACCATTCATGAATTTCAAATTTGGAAATAAAGCCAAAAAGAGAGTTATCATTAAGGGAGCCCCAACCCCTCTATTCATAACTTGATGTGTACGAAATTAGGGTTAGCATTCGTTTTTTTTTTTTTTGTAGTTTTTTAAGTGACCAAAAACCTGCTGAAATGGCCAATATAGCATTTCAAAAATCTAAAATGCCACTGAAATGTTTCGACTGCATTTCAGAGGGATTTCTCACAAATATTTGTTTCTGAAAAACGAAAAAGCATTTCCAGCACCTGGGAATGCTGTTTCCAGTAACATAGTCGCTAAATCTAGAAGTAACCCTTAGGATACAGATCAATTGAGAAACGTATTTCTTACCCGCTTACTCTTTGACAGTGTTCCCCAGTGGACACAATCTGTGAATTCTCTAGAAACTCATGTAGCAATGTACTTCAGGAAAAAACATACCACTGGTGGAGTTCACTTTTTTCTTATTATGGAAGACATATCCCCAGGAAACCCACCAGGTACTTCCCCTCATACCGAGGATGGTAACAGGGTAGGCAGATTTGTCAGAAGCTTGAGGCTTTTGAACATAGGCCTCAAGGCCATTATAACAATATACTCGTTAAGAGCTCAACATGCCACCTGTAGGAATTGAACCTGAATGAGAGGATAACAACCATTCCTCCCAACCACCTGAGCTAGACCCAATTGACCGCTGGAGGAGTTAACTTACCAAGATCTAGAAATATAAATTTCACATTTGTTAGTGTTCGAAAAAACCTGACAAAGACCTCTGAAAATAAGGCTTATCTATCATGAATATTATGTCAGTGATACATGCAGAATACAAAGGACATAGCTAGCCATTATTCAGAAACTAAATGACGGAAGCTTCCATAGTCTAATAATAAAACACAAAGACAACATTGTCCGTCTTGGGCCGCAGTGTAGCAGCAAGTCGGAGTGCATGTTGTTAGGATGGCCGAGGTTCAAATACCAGCCAGATAGAAAGGCTGCATTTGAGACCAGGTGAAAGTCCTGCTGACCTTGACAGCCCGTGGACGTGGCAAATTAAATTGTGAGGTATCTCTCTTAGAGCGCGCTACTGCCCAAATGTTTTGTAAAAACAATATATAACAAAGCACATCGTCAAAGAAAATATGATTGTTTAGATTCACATAACATAGAATTCGAAAAAATATTAGAGCTGCACAATTCCTAATTGACGGGCATTGCCAACAGGAAAGGTTTCTAGAATCAAGCAAAGATGTCACGATTTTTGCCACTGTGATTAGGGAAGATTAAAGCATTCAAAGGGACTCCACAAGGCAAGGCCTATCTACAAACCCTCAGCCCTACAAATCAGCATTGTGAATAAAATAATCAATAAATAACTTGCAAAGAAGACAAGTGCAATCCAGGCCGGAGAGATATTTGAGGCCCAAATTTGGTAGAGATACTACATTCATTGCACGGAACAAAAGCATGCATGCACTTTCTTTCAATTTCTAAGGCTAAAAGTCTAAGACATTATACCCAATCAGAATTAGGGGAAAAAAACTGAGTATGTACATTACGTTTCCTTCAAAACTCAAAGAGAATTGAGGAACAGAACAAGAACCCTAGCAAAACTGGGGGGTTACAGAGGGCTCAAGCGTACCTCTGGAGCAATCCGAGCCTCCAAAGCGGGGTGAGCTCCGACGGGCGGATCAACATGACGAGATTGAATGGACTTCTGAGAATCTTTAACCAATTTCTTCCACGAAACAACCGTTGTCTCATCCGCCTTCAGTTCTACATGGAATCGCTGTCTTCCCGGTGGAACAGAAAACCCGACTACCCCATGAGATGACGACGAGGTTTCGTCCACCATTGTTTCTCTGCACTGCCAGAGCAAATTATTGTTATTATTCAATAAATCAATCCCCGTTATGATCTCACCATATAACCAAGCTCAACCAGCTTCCGGATTTCAGTCCACCGAAGAAGAAGATCAAAACTTTCCCGAAGAATATCAAAACTTTCCTCTCTCAGAGAATTATTAAGGCAGCCATATTATATCCTTCCTGAATTGGAAGATACTAAATAATCGGGGCAATCCAATGGTCGCCGGATCAAATAAAATACACTCAGGATCCGGCCGCAAGAATTGGACATTGATGAATTTATGAATGAAAGAATCGGAGACCTGAAATCGGATCTCGCCCGGGGTTAAACGCCATTAATTGCCGCCGGGAAAATTCACGGCCATCGTCTCCGCCGTCGTGCGGTTGAATTTGGTTTAATTTCGTTGCATTTGGGCCGACCGTTCCCCGTCGGACGCCGGGCGTACTCTGCCCCCACCACCCCACGCTGACGTCAGCGTCTATGTGGTCTATCATTATCGTTATGCGGAGCCCCGCAGGTGAGTTAAAGGGTGCGCAACTGAACACGTCAACAATCTACATGGCCTTTTTCCTTTCGTAAAGATGCATGCTAATTAAGCCTCCGTAAAAAACTGTGGAAAAACATTAATTTTTTATATTTTCGTTTTACAAAAATCTCCAATTTTGACTTGACTCGACTCATTGGGACCGAAACTCCCACAAAACATTTAAGCAATTTTTATCTATAACCACTAACCACTGCTATGGATATTAAGTTTAAATTAATTCTAGTAAACTCTATCAATTCACTAAACCTCGATCAACTACAGATTAGATTTTACGAAATATAAAGTTATTTTTAACATCAAACTAAATTTTATTTAATAAGTTTTATGCATAAATAATTTTGGTTGTGGAATTTTATAATATTTATGATTAATTTTTTTTTTTAAGGGTTGGTTGTGGTTTTTTTAGTCACTAGTTAAAAATGTTGACCTAATAAGTTACACATACATTTCTAACAAACAAAAAAATTATTTTTCTTTTATTTTCATAAAAAAATAAAAATTTAAATTATTTTTAATTATTATTATAATTAATATGAAAATAAAAATTTAAATTATTTTTAATTATTATTATAATTAATAAATGATTTTTTTTATGTTGATTATTTAGTAGATTGAGATTTACTTTACTTTATTAAATATATAAAATTAAATTAATTTGATTGGGGTCACTCAAAAAGGATTACACATGATAAATATTAAGAATCTTCAAATTGCACTCATTGAAATTGACCTTTTTAAGGCTTTTGATAGGGTAAGTTGGATTTGTATAGGTTGTTGTTGACTCATTTGGGATTTTGTATGCTTTTTATTAATTGGGTGATGAGTTGCTTTACTTATATATCATTTGTGATTCTTATAAATGGTGTTGCCTCAAGTTTCTTTCGCTTTGGAATGGGCTTAAGGTATGGTTTCCCGTTATCTCCACTTTTTTGTGTGTTGGTGGTAAAGGGATTCGGTTGGGACATTCTAAATGCAAAAAGAAAAGGAGTTAGGACACTTTACAAGCATAAATATGGGGGGCTCCTACCACCTATCACACCTTTTGTTTGTGGAAGATATATTGATTTTTTGTGACGACTCATGAAGGGACTCAGAGACTCTAAAGGGAATCCTTGAGCTCTGTAGTAAGACTACAAGAATGAGGATAAATGAAGGCAATTCCACCATATCTTTAGCAGGGATGAGGGACGAAGATCGATGGTCTTTCCTGAACCAATTTCCTTTCTAACACCTAGGGTTTGACTCGGGATTGAAGTATCTAAGCTTCATCTTGAAACCTAATGCATATCATAAATCGAATTGGAAGTGGCTAGTTGGGCATGTGGAAAAGCGGATTGACATCTAGTGCAACCGTTGGTTATCTAGAAGGGGTCGATTGGTGTTGGTGAAAGTTGTTTTGAAGGCAACATCGGTATATTGGATGACATTGGCTTGGATTCCCAAAGGAACATTGGAAACTATTAAAAGACTAAACTTCAAGTTTTTGTGGCAAGGCAAGAATGAGATGCAAGTTCTACCCTGGCTTAAATGGCAACACCTAGCCAGGCCGAAAGGCTAAAGCGGGTGGGGTCTCAAAAATATTTTTCTCTTCTAGCATGCTCTGGCTGCAAAATGTGTTTAGCGACTAATTCAAGGATCTGGTTTGTGGTGCAAGGTTGTTACCCGGAAATACATTTACCTGGAGGATGTGGAGGATTGGATAGGGAGGCCGAGGAAAAATTTACAAAATGTGTCAGTTTTATGGAAAGCTCTGATAATGGAATTTGATGTCATAGGCAAAGGCTTGGCCTGGAAAGTGGGCAATGGTACCAAACTTCGCTTAGGCAAAGACCCTTGGGTCAAAAGTAATAATATCCACATCTTGACTGAACACATGATACACCTACTAAGAGCTCAAGGGGTTACTATTTGTCACAGGCCGCAAACCCTCCTAATACGACCATCTAGGGCAAAGTATGGCTCTTAGCACATGATTTGGGGCTTAACAACAATGATGCACATGTATGACATTCTTTTGTATCCAACCTCATATATAGTCAAGTTTGACTCACCGAGCATGTCGATGAATTAGTCTAGTCTAGATCTCCCACGGGGGTGTACACACCCAAAACCATATACTAGCTTTTAAGTGCGGAGATAGAAGGTGGGGTGGATACTTAGTGGTGGAAACAAGTTTGGCACTTCAATTGTCCACCCAAATTTAAATTACACATGTGTTGCCTACTGAACAACAAGGTTCTAACCTGGGATCTGGTTCAGAGGATGTATTTCCAAGAACTAGGTCACTACCCTTTATGTGTCTTTGATGTTGAAACAAATTTACACCTAACTTTGTCTTTCCCTTGCAATACATGTATGGAAGTAGATTGAAGATCTCACAGAGCTAAAGGATGCATGGAGAGGAAAAACAATGGAAGAGGGACTGAGGCTTTGGTGTGAAAATGGTCAAACTAAATCCTATAAATCCCCGCCACTTATTATCGCTCGGGGTATCTGGTTAGCCTGTAACAAGATGTTGTTCGAAAGGATCAACCACTTTACCTTCTACTTGTGCAACCTGGGGTAAGAGTATACTTAGTTTCTCTCTAGAAGAGAAAGTTGGAAAGCTTGTCCAAGAGGTTGTATTGGAATCAATGGATAAGAGCGTGCCCTGGTCCTATTTTGATGGAGTAGCACAAGGGACACTGGGCACATATGGTGCAGGGGGGCATTGTGCACTTAAAGGAAGGTTGGTGTCTCAGGTTCAAAGTTGGAATAGGTAAAGGCTCCAACAATTATGCAGAGGTAATGTCTCTAAAATTACTCCTTCTTCTGGCTATCGAGAAAGGAATTGATACTCATCAAGTGTTTGGAGATTTGTGAAACGTCATACATTGGGTAAAAAGGGAATATCAATGTCATAATGCTCTTTCGCTTTCTCTTTTGGAGGAGGTATGGAGGATCACTACACATTTCACAAATATTTCTCTCGACCATATTTACAAGGAACATAATACTGTAACAGATGGCCTTTAGCTCCAATTTGGGCTCTAATATATCACAAAAGAAAAGGAGGGATGGAGCTATGAATATTTTCATCCTTCTTTAGTCGATAACCTCTCGGTTTCTCCTAATAATTAACTTCCCAGTTACAATTTGACCACCTAGTTTCTTTTTTCTATAGGACGGATCCTTTAATGTGGGCTCTATCAATCTAGTATTCCTTTGATATTAATTTCAGGATGGTATCATAGAATATATACCTATATATGGGATCACTAGATATATGAACACTACCGCTTCGACGGGGTTTTTAGCATAAACATGCTCTCTCTGGACTATGTATAGAAATGTGAGTGACAATGACTTACCTAGAAAACTTAATCTTTTTTATATTTGGCGAAAGACTCTGCCTCTACAGAGACAATAATGCTTGCCATTATGGCATTGAAGAATGTAATTTTATTTCTATAAATAAAATTGTTGTTTTTTTTTCCAAGGAAAAAAATTAATTAATTAATTACTCAAATTGTTACAATTGTTTTTAGTTTTTTATTATGCGTATCTATTAACAAGTTACAGAGTTCGTTCGGTCTTATTACAAATATTTTGAAAAATAAATTTAATAAATAGGTATATTCCAATAGAAAGTGTTTTTCATCCTCTACTTTATTAGTCTCCCTTTTTTAAGGGGTGCTAGGGAGTTTTAGATAGTGTTCAACTCCACCTATGTTATTCAAGTTCATGGAATTTGTTCTTAAGTTTGTAATATTAGATGTCGATCTCAATTTTATTAGTGTTGTTTACTCACTCACCCACCTATCATTATCACATCTTGGGAATTTGTTCTTATCTTTGCAATACTAAATATTGGATCTTAATTTTTTCATTTTCATTTATAAGTGTCATTCACTCACCCACCCACCTATCATTGTTACATCTTGTAGTGTACTTACTTCTTTAATGTAAAAAGTGACTAACAAATCATTCACCTCTACAAGTCA